>NTHP01000925.1:59514-85391 GCA_003416845.1 Oplegnathus fasciatus | reverse complement strand
AATCATTGGTATAGTGTTTCTTTCAATGTATTTTCAGAGGATGTGGGGGGATAACCTCAATTTGAGGTTCCCTCCCAGTCCATTTCCATCATCTGTTCCAGTAAGTGTTGTGGTTTAAGATTTGCTCATATCTGGCAATTTATGTCATGATACAGACGAGTACATACACTACACAAACCTTTCACAATTGTAATTATGTTAATGCGGGCTGAGCGGTAAGTATAGATGATAAATGTTCCTTCATATATACACTATATACTATAAGTCAACTCTGTGGTGCTGGCTTCCCACTAACCATATCCCTCTGGGAGGTCCGGGGGCGTGTGCAGGTGGGTTCTGCTCATGTAGTTGCGGTGCCTCTGGGAGCGGACCCGTCTCTCCTGGGCCCGCTGGTCACCGCCACTGGGCGGCAATGCCGTGGTGGGCGTGGCCCCGTTCGTGCTGATGGGCGTGTTCTCATCCACGATGCAGCTGAGAGGCCGGCCAGGGCTGGAGTACTCTGACGCAGGCCTGAGAGGGGCAAGAGGGAAGGAGGGTGATGGGGAATACGAGAACGACAACAGAGAAGACAGGGTGAGGTAATGGTAGATCAGTGTAGGAGAGAAAGAGACTATATAGGAGGATTTAAAAAGAAGAAGTCATCTCTACAAACACAAACAGCAGCAAATCAATAAGCAGCAGTTAGGAAGTCTTCAGGTGCTAACTAGGAAATCTATACAAGGCAGCACACAAACAGACCTTCAAACACAAAAGTACTGGGACTGCCTGAGGTCAAGCTTGGTAACAACTGAGTGATAAAGACAGTAAAAAGAAACAACAGATGGAGACAGAGCGGGGAAGAGACGCCTCTATTTCCGCTCTTGTCAGCTCCGTGACTTCCCTGGCTCTTCCACATCATTAAACACCACTGTCTGGAGCAGTCTGTCTGACACCTTTTTTTTGGGGAGCCTACACCAATTTTGGACAGACTTCCCCAGTTTGGGAGCACTGAGGTCAGGGATGAGGTCTTCCATCGGCCTGCTGCTGTTTGATTTAAGAGGTCTGGGTTAGAGTTTCTGTGGGCTGCAGAGTGTACTCACCTGGTAGGCCTCTCCCACTGTGTGGTGCGTGTGATGTGGTTCAAGTACTGGATTCGTCCAGACGCTGTCCTCCTCTCCTCCCAGCTGGCAGCAGAAACATACACAGACGCAGCAGTGAGCGGACATGGTTAAGCAGCCACAGAACCATCTAGTAGTGTTCTGTCTCGCTGCTCTGTCTCACCACATGCGAATATCATATCCTGTATATCTTTATCCCCGTACTTGAAGGCAGCATTTATTGTTGAGGATTTGCAACAGCCTCTCAAAAAGCTCCTCCTGAGATGATAAGAGATTTCCCCAAACTCACTCACCCATCTGGAAGATCATTGTCAAACAGCCGACTGCAGTCCACCACAGGGCCTCCTGTGCCTATCCGGTCCCTAGACTGCAGGCTCACTGCAGCAACACATGGCAGACAGATGCACACACGAGGATTACTAGACAGCAGATTACAGCGCAGACACAGATATTTTATCGAAGCACAAAATGGAGCTATATATCTTTATGAGCAACAGGAATAGGGTTAAATTTGATCAGTGGTATCCTGGAGGGTCTGGTTAAAGGAAGTTTATTTTTTTCCCTTCTGCAGGGAGGGTCTGATATTATGAAATCTAATCCTAAATTTTACATGAAGACTGTGATAAATGTGACAGCTTTTTGAGCAACGAGAATGGGCAACACTTGGCAGACAAGAGCTGAACATATTTCACATTTATATATTTATAATGGCATTAAAGAATATCCTCAAGAGTGTTTTTGACCTATATATACTATGCATCAACATGCAAGAAACAAAAACAGAACATGCAAGGTCATTACAAGCATTAGTACTATATGAACTGTCAAAGCGACTAATAAAAGATGACGAGACCATTAGTGGTTAGAATACCACTCTCCTTGAATATTCAATACATAGTGAATGAAGGATAACGTGTATCTGACTTCATGGTGAAGTACACCCCAGAAAGACTATATTAGGTATTAGATTTTTGTGCAATTTCCATTTATTTCCTAATTAAAGTGACCATTTCTCCAAATGTTTTTGTGCTACCGAGTGCATGTTGTTTGGGTCCGTCTGTACTCACCCACTATCTGGCCTCTGACTGTGTCACTGTCATTGGGACTCAGCTTGTTCAAGTCTAGTCTCTGGTCTGTGGAGAGGACAGAAAGAAGAAGTGGAGCGAGGGCAGAAGCAAAGGCAGGGACAGGAGAGAGAGAACACCACGAGACAAACAGGAAATGAGAATAAAGATGAAAGAGAGAGAGAGAAGAGAGAGGATTCATCAGTGTCGAGAGAGATACATGTAAACTAGCATGTGTTAGGATGCATTTTTTCCTCTTTGGTCCCATCGCTCTGTATCATTTACATCACTCAGAGTCAGTTCCTCCCTCCCTCATTATCCGTCTCTCATTCTTCTGTCTGTAGACCACAGCTTGGCTGTGCCCTGGAACAGATGGTCTGGTCTGTGGAACAGCCACGGGCTGTAAAAATCTCACTGAGCATCGGTACAGAGCAGGCTTCAGTTCAAATGCAGAGGTCAAACATTTGACAAATTTCAGTACAAAGCCTGCACTATTCCACTCAGTCTTAGCATGGACATGAACTTCTGCCAAAGTCTGGAAACTCTTTGTCTGAACTTCTTAAAGTCTGCGGAATTTGAGAGTGAGGGAGAAAGAGAGAGATCAGGCGGAAAGAAAAAAAAAAAAAAAGAACAGACAAAAAAAAAAATGTCCAAGTTGCCTGCAGACATGAGAAATGCCACTATCTGCTCTCTGTTGTCTGGGTGTCATGCAGATCAGCTCAGGATGTCTGTCTAGACTAAACAGGGACCAAAACAGGCAATGGTCAAACCGTTACAAGGCTGGCCGGAGGTCAGCAGCCACAGAGAAAACAGAAAGCACACACACACAGACAGTAAAATGTACGCAGAGAAGTGCACTCACGAGTACATACATTTGTATACGTATGCAGTCATATACACAAAAACAAGAAACACAGACACTCTGCAATTATACATAAATGTTACAGTCAACCCAAGACACTCTACAATTATACACAAATATTTTAGTCAACCCAATGCCCTCTCCAAGCCCTGTGGAGGGGACAAAACTGCAACTGCTGGTAAATTCCACACAAAAAACAAAAGAATGACAAATACTCACAGGAGGAGAGACCACAACAGAGAGAACACAACAAATCTATGCTTACACTTAAATAGCTGTACAATTATGCATGTCTGCGTGAAATGACCGGTTGTCTAGATCGGCAGACGGAGATAGAGGGAGGTTAGTCACAATGGCATTTGTGTGTGTGCGTGTGTGTGTACATGCTGCCAGTCTATGGAGGAGACTGAAGGGGAAACTAAGGGGTGAGGAGGAGGCCAGGAGAGAAAGGAAATGCAGAGGCAAACCACTCGCAGCTGTGGCACAAGGTTCAGGTTTCCTGTGTCGCTCCAGGAAAACAACAATGTCAGGGGCTTCTAAGAAAAGCGGTGGGATTCTTTCCCGGTTTCTGCCTACAAGGCCGCAGGCCCGGCGAGCAGGTACCAGCTCACCACGCAAAGAAAAAAAAGCACTCCAGACAGCTTTGCTGAAGCTACCACTGTCTGGCACTGCTTTTACTAGGAGCCATTTACTAAAGCCTCCGTCTCATTTATCCAGTTAGCTTCTGACATGAGACATTTTTACAGTAATTGCAGGGTGATGTTGATTGGCTCTTCCTGTTATGGCAGGGGGCAGAGGGTTGACCCCTCTCACACACAGGTCTGGCCTCTGTCAGACCTAGTGAGGGAGACGGGACACTAAAAGGAGCTACTCTATGTTCTGTCACTTAGCCCTGACAGCAGCACTGTGTTATTAACTGCTGCTTCCTATCACACTGCAGGTACAAGACTGGCTTGATGGATACGGCCTCATTTTACCATTAAGGCTGTGGCAATCAGATGACTGACGCCTCAGGAATAACTGCAATTAATAATTCAAAAAGTTATTCTCCACCCCAGAGGAGAGTAATGACCTGAGCAAACTTAACGACAAATAAATAGCTCATAAATGTAAAACAATCATGTGTAGTTTGGCAACAAAATCTGTGCTGCAACTGTACTACTATTTAATTTCCAGAATGCTAGTGGTCCACTAGTACCCAGCCAGAGCCACACAGTCCAACACAGCTCAGAGATTTCAAAATATAATCAGAAACTGCCATTGACAGGTTGCTGCATTAGAGTGACACTGACACTTACAGCCTGTGTCTTTAAGGCGGTTGATAGCATTGGACAGAAGGCGGACACAGCCCAGGAACCCAGCCCCTTGCTTCTTGTGAATCTTCTTGTGATTCCACACGCTGATGGTGATAGAATCTGACTTCCCGATGTATCTGAGGGGAAAGAGAGAAGAAGAAGAAGAAGACATAATTAACAATAAATAACGATAGGCTCTCTCACAGGCTCCATGAGAAACACTGTAAAGCATAACTGCTGTGTAATAATTGCATAATTGTACAGCTGTTAAGTGTAATTAAACCTTACAAGAGAAGTACTGGTAATCTCGATATGTAACAGCTAATGTGTTGACAAGAGTCTGACTCAGGATGTCCCCAGCAACGCAGGGGAGACTCACATCCACCACAGAGGCTACCGCTAAGTCGCCTCGCCAAGGACACATTACAAGACACAGTCGGGACAAGGAGGCGGAAGAGGAAGAGGAAGGTGGGGTGGCTGAGAGGGATTTTCCAGCCGGTGTACGTGAATGTGTAAATGTGACCCTGAGCGTCTGAGCATGAGACAGAGCACCACAAGCAGACTGTGACCCTGTGAATCATTTGTGATATTCGCAGCAGCGCTCCCCACATGAGAGGGGGAGTGAGGCAGAGGACTGAGGGAGGAGAGATGCAGCAGAGAGATGACCATGACGTGATGAGCAGCAACAAAACTGATGCAACTATGAAAATACCCTTAAATGTGAGAATGTTTCTAAGAATCTGTCAGACTGCGGAACAAGTGCCCACATTTGTTCTACAAAATGGCTTTTTAAATTAGGCTGACCAGGCTTTCAGCTCTCAAGCCCCGTTTGGTTAATATGAAAAATCAAATTGACCGGCTTGATTAAACCAGCTTAATTGAAAATGTAACTGGGTATAAACAGTCATCAATCATGCTGTCAAATGTGGAGGGTTGTAATATTAGTTATATAATTCAAGGGCTGTTTGCCTCCAAGTAAACTATTTTGAAGCAACTTATGAGAAGTTCATAAACTATACTGTAAACATATGAGACATACTGCATGCATGTCTGTAAAAATCACACTATTTGCTATACCTCTTTCCATCCTCAGAAAATGAAGACCATCACATGGTAAGAAGTGGCATCCAATCACTAATTACACAACAAAAGTTAACACAATAAGACTAGGAGTCTACAGCCATGCTAGCAGTTCTGTGAGGCTGGTGCTCTGACGTAAAGGCTAACATCAGCATGCTAACATGCTGGTGTTAAGCAGGTGTTGACCATGATGACCATCTTAGTTTAGCGTGTCAGCATGCTACCCTTTGCTAATTAGCACTAAAGTACACGAAGTACAGCTGAGGCCGATGGGAATGCCGTTAGTGTTGCAGGTTCGTGATCATCAATCAAACTATTGGACAATTGAAATTTTGACCTGATGATGGCACTGGATGAAAAATGGGATCATGAATGTGTGTACCAAATTTAATGACAAGCCATTCAAAAGTCAGGGGGCTTCATCCTCTGGGGACCATAAATGTCCATAAATGGTGGACTGACAGACTGATGCCAGCATGGCTAAAAACAACAATGTAAAGGAAAAATTGTTGGCCTGCTATGCAAGTAAAGAACATAGTCAGGTAATTACATTGTATACAAACAGGCAAAGATGTGTAGGAAATAAGACAGCTAGATGAAACAGACAGATTATTTCCTGACTGCCTGTATCTGCCTCCTCCAGTGCGTTCGTGCTGCTTCTCTCCTTCTCCTCGTTTGTCAGCCAAGGCCGAGGGTGTGATAAAATCTCACCATGTGAACCTGTTGTGGCACATCTGCTCGGGTGGGCTCCCTCCTTCAGTCTACAACTAATCATCTGTACGCTTCGCAGAACTGCATCCCACTGTAATTATCATGCTGCTTACCAAAAGGGATATGAAACAATGGGGCTGTGAGTAAGACGTCTGGACATTTTGAGTCAATGCCAAATGCCTGTCTGGGGTGCGATGTGAGAGAGCTGCTATGTCAGACAGACGTGACGGGAGGGAAGTATTACAACCAAACCCCAGTCATCTGGATCACCCTCCATGTAATAAAATTCATTAGTCTGGCTAAGATTTTTAATACCAGTCATAGGCAATAACACACACACACACACACACACACACACACACACACACACACACACACACACTGCACAAGAGACAATGGGAAAATTGCAATAAAAAGGAAAAAGCAGCAGATTTAAAGAGTCAGATGTGCTTTCTAAATACATCCTTTTATTTGGCAGTCTGTATTCATACAAGAGGCATCTTTGGCACTGTTTTTTTTAGTAGCTTTTTCCTGCAAGTTACTGCCAAGAACATATGGTCAAAGTGAAAGAACAACCTTGCACTATAGCAACGCTACAGTCACAATGTGCAATACAAACAGAACAAAAGGGAAAGCCCGCTATGCTAAGATTCCCAACCTGGGACTGGAACCTGCTGATTGACAGATCTTTTAATACGTGGACTTGCGTGCACAAGCAAGGAGGTACATGGAAAGATTGTGGAGTAGCTCAACTAATTTGATAAAAATAGACTTTGTATTATTTTTTAATCCACACATTCACTCAGCTATAACACTTTAACGCTACACTTTACGAATGAACTAATCACCCATGTAAAAACACTTTTTAAAAAAAAGTTATCACTTTTGAAATGAAATGATGTCCTCTGAATCAGACATGAAATATACAGTTTAACAGATGATTTCTCAGATAAACATACACAAATATCAGGAGAATCTTGTATGCTTCTTCTGCATTGTGGCTCTTATTTCTTTCCTTTTGTTCAGCCCTAATTCCACTACATAGTAATACTGAGGATCTAATAAAGCCATTAATGGTCGTGCAGTTTAACTGGGTGCTTCCATAGAAATGCAGCTTGGATGGTGGGAGGAAAATGGACGGATGAGTGGGCGTAAATAATTTGAGTCTAGACTGAGCACTTAACATTGCAGATGTATTATTTAATAATGCCACATTTGAAGAGCTCCTAATTAACCAAATGTGATTGAGTGCACACTGGAGGGAGACTCCAAAAAATGCTTGAAAACACTTCATGACACTCACTACGAAGATGAAGATCCTTTAAAAACAATCATTATATCACTGATAATGACTGTGTCCTTGTCCTCAAGAGTAGTTGTTATGCTAACGCTTCCTTGATTTCAACCATGTCCTGTAGTTCTTAGTGATTGTCTGTTTTACAAACTTGCTGCAGGCAGACTGAGTGTGAGAGGCAGGCAGCCAGATAGTCTGCTATCCTTGGCATGCCGGCCACATCCTGCAACAATGCTGAGGGGTCACAGTTCACGGGCCAGTTTGCTGGCTGTGGCTGACCAATGAAACCAAGGCCCTGGACACAGACACAGACACAGACACAGACACAGACACAGACACAGACACAGACACAGACACTTCCACAAGATTTCTACACCCTCACATGAGCGCATACAACAAATGGAAAAAAAGAGTCACTGCCAACAGCTTTAATGCACTAGGCTGTATTCGGAACACCAGGTGTTGCAGGCCCTATTTTAATAAGTGTGAGCCAGCCAGACGGCTTTCTAGGCTGCTCTCAGTCAATTAAAACCTCTCCCCTCCAACACACCACCTGAGAGTCCTTCTGCTGGCCATGAGGATAAACACTGACAGACAGCAAAGGGGGTACACGCTGATGTTAAACTTATCACTGGCACAGAAACACGAGCAATTTTCACAGAAACTCCAGTCGGCAGGGACAAATTAGCAGAGAGACGCTCCACCAAGCCACGAGTCTTGTGTTCCCCTCTCCGTCGATCCATCTTTAAGGTGCGCTTACATGCGCGTGACTTTTTCCCCCCCTCTTGTCAAATGTGACATGAGCAGCTCATTTAGCAGCCATGTAGAGAGAGGGTCCTGTATCCCCAGCAACCAAACAAACGGAGACATGTGCTTCCTCTCGCTGTTGGCTATGCATGACGGTTGGATAAACACCGGGGCGAATACTGGAAACTTTCACTCTCACATTTTCACTCACGCGCTCCGTCTCTATGTTTTTTTCCAGGTTACTTTCACAGGACAAACCATCTTTGGGAAAAGCGATCAGGGTACAACAAGACATGCACGTGTTTCAGTCAATGGAAGAAAATACTATTGGAGACGCCCCTCCTTTTTTTGTTTCTTTAAATACTGCTCCAAGGGACATTTTTAGACTGGAGTTATGTCATTACAGAGTATCTAGATAAGTGAGACACCAGATGCAAGAGCTGTTTACATCTGTTGCTGTTTAGGTCCTGTTAATGGCACAGCCTGACACTTCTCAGTGTGCTCACTTATTGAGGTTAAAGAAAGAAAGACATAAAAATTGTGAGGCATTGCAACAGCCTAAACTGCTGTTTGTAATCAGATTAAGTCTTTAGGAAGGTAGGAGGTATTCAAATAAACAAAGAAGGAATCTTTGAAAACAGATGTCAGAAATGACTGCGTGAGAAGCGTCAAAGCCTCTGGGACTCACAGGTCATAGTGCTGATTCCACTTGGGGTCAAGTGTGTTCCTCACAGTGTCTGTAGAGTGGCATTGCCCTGAACCGTCCACAACGACCTTGGCAAAGGGATCGGGGAGGCCTGCAGGGAGAGAAGAAAACACAACGACACCACACTCAGCCACATTCACCAAGAATAAATAACGGATAAACATTTTAACAAGACCCAAATGACAACATTACACAGCGGCGTTAGCTTGCTACATGACAGATGGTGCTAAATACGACTGACACAGATGCTGTGGTGTCTACAACACTGTTGTGGGACTGGTCCAGACTAGTCACAGATTACTCATTGTTTAGTTTCACAATTCTTTTGTATTTTGAGTCCAACAATGAGGTCCTTTGGCGACAGAAGTAAAGTCGCATTAAATTTGTTACTCTCAATACATTGAGCTAGCCTGGTGCGAAAATACACCACATGATTATTGCTGAATCTATTAGAAGACTAATTGATAAGTCACACAAAAGTGGATCAGTTCTAAGTTTGGTGATTGATTATTTAAGTCATCTATCAGGAAAAATACCAAAGGTTTGAGTTGGGTGCAGTATAGTGTAAAAGTACTTGCTTTTCTCCATTTTATAGTATTAGATCAGAATCACTTTGGCCTCTGATGATTTGTGACAGACATCTTTGGTTATTTTTGACATTTTATACACCTAGAGATTCATTGATAATGCAAATGATTATCTGTGACGGGTCTATAAATGATAGGTGGGACCTGTGTGTGACATTTTCCTTCCTTGATTGCAAATGTAGATGTGGTTGAAGCACGCACAGTAACTGACATAAGCACAATATAATGACAAAACAGACAAGCACACAGACATTTATATCTATGGTTTGAGTGCTGCTCTCCACCAACTCCCTAACTGAATGTTTGCTCAGCTCCTGAGCGTTGGAATGGCAGGAATGGGCACCACAGAAACCACCTGAGTGAGCAGGAGACCTTTACATGCTCATTCACCATGACAGCCTGACCCAAACACACCAAAACACTCACAACACTAAAGGCGCCAACACGTGAGTTATTAAGTCTTTAGTGGAGAAAATGAACTGGGCATTTTATGCCAAGTGGTTGCAGAAAAGTTGTCCAAAAATGGAAATATATTCACTTTATTTTAGTGACATTTTACGAGTTTAGTATGTCAGGAATTACACTTGAGTCTTAGTCTGCGTTTTTATGTTTAAAGTGATGTAGACAACACTCCCCCACTCCCAAGGACATATGTAGTAAACCATCCACATCTGTTGAAATGGCTAAATAAGTAGATCCTAGTGTGTCGTTGAAGGCTGGCAGCAGCTGACAGCATGCCCTTTATCAGCCCAAAGTGACCCAAATTTTACATCATATTCCCACAAAACCAAAATGGAAAACCAAACAGGGTGTGAACAGAAATACAGGTCTATAATAAACAACTGTGATGGGCAGATACTTACGAAAGAAGTCTTTCTTCACCAGGTTTTTGGCGCAGAGGACTGAAAAAAAGACAGGAAGAGTCGAGCGTTAATTTAACATGAACGTTAAAGTCACAAACAGTAAAGGGGGGCTTTTTATTTGTTAGAAAAGTGGCAGGAATGTGCATGGGTAGGCAGCAGGAAATGGTTTGTCTAGTTCAGGATTCAAGTAGGCAAACACTGCTGAGAACAACTGCATTACAGCCATGAGTTAAACACAGACCAGCTATGGTACAACTTACACAAACCAGCTCTTACCTACAATTCGATAACATTTTAATAGCACACAACGCCTACAATGTGTTTCAAGACACCCCATCAACAACAGCAGAGGAAGCAACTCCTTAGCTAGAGGTTTAAAGTTGAAGCTTTACAGCAGAGATTTTATCATTAGAACAAAAACACTTGAATATAAAACATGTCACTCTATATTCTCCATTACAAAAGTCAGCCTTGAAGCTGGAGGAAGGGATGCTCTGGCTCTCTTTCTCCTTCCCAAACCAGACGACCTGCAGCAGAGAGGCTGACCTCGTCGGTCTACTCTGAGAGCCATGGAGGCGGTTGCTGAGGTGATGAGGCAGAG
Organism: Oplegnathus fasciatus; assembly: GCA_003416845.1. Lineage (NCBI taxonomy): Eukaryota > Metazoa > Chordata > Actinopteri > Centrarchiformes > Oplegnathidae > Oplegnathus > Oplegnathus fasciatus. The sequence continues at coordinate 74,484 of NTHP01000925.1, read as the reverse complement.
CCAGATGGACGAGGAAGCCCAGTCACCACCTGGGCGTCTGGGGTTACAGTTACAGCCTATGAGTCAGTCACATGGAAATACAGTTTTGGCTTGGCTTATTTATGTGATAAAGTTTTCTGAGGAACAGACACTAAGTGGTCTGGATGCTGATGTGGCTGAGTCATTGGTTTGAAGAGAGATGAGAATATATTTATAAGACTGTACTGTGTATATTGATAAAAACATACTACGGATATTGTTTTATATTTAACACGGATTCTGTTTCTAATAATATTTAAGATTGTTTTAGATTTTATAGAAGGCTGTTTTCACATGCAACCTGAAACCTCCTGTGCACAGACAAGTAGGAGACATCTTGTGTCTATTAGTTTAACCTCTGAGATGAACAATATTTGCATTTTTCAATGAGGAGGAGAAGAATATTAATAATTTAAGTTTTAAAACGTGTATAAAACAAACCTGACTTGGCATTAAAAGTTTAGAATTTGGTAAAAAACTGCATCATGGCCTTGACTGGTGTCGCTATCACTGCTAGACTACTAACTTACAGTAGCTCAACTGATATTATGGAAGAACACAGGTTAGGCTACTTCATAATGAATTCAAACATTTAGCTTTGTTTGTGACTGTAAAATTAGAATAATTCATCTTGGGGTTTTTTTCTACTCTTGATTTGTATCTGTTTTAATTTACCTGCCTGTGTCTTCGAGCCTGTTTAATGTTTTGTTTAATGTTAAATATTCAATAAAAGGTTGATTTAAAAAAAATAAAAATAATAATGCAGCTTGTAAACTGCAGAAGAATATGTATTAAATACTATATTTTGAGAGTAGAATGACGTGCCACTGTTAAAGAAGAGCCATTAATTCACCATAAATGGCATCCATTCACAATATTGCCCATGACATACAGTCCTTGTTTTGTTTATATAATGGCAGACTGGTGTGAAGATGACGGCTGCAATATGAGAGGCATCATGCTGCCATATGAGCCCATTTCACACCTTTCATGGGCGACATCTGCCCGACGTCTAGTCCAGCTCCAGGGCTGCTTGGTAGAGCCAAAATGATCAATTAATTAATTGACTGACAGAAAAAGAACTGGCAACTATTTTACTATTATAATTGATTAATCATTAAAGTCATTTTTCAACATTTTTCTGGTTCCAGCTTCTGAAATGTGACAGTTTGTTGCTTTTCTTTGTCTTGTGTGAGAGTAAACAAGCAATTTGAAGATGTCAACTTGGACTTTAGCAACTGTTAAAAGGCAATTTTCATATTTTTTTGCTTTTCAAAAGACCAAACGATTCATTGATTAATCAAGAAAACAATCAATAGATTAATGGATGATGAAAACAGTCGGACATTGCGGCCCTAGCTGGTTGTATGTGTCTTTTATATGGCCTGGTTTTTCTCTCCCCTAATGTGCAGGTGAGAGTGCGCAGACTTTACTATGCTAACACAAATAGACAAAGGCACGCCCATAGTGGCAGACTGCAGCTTAAGCCATCAATCTGCAGCCACTGCCAAGTCATCTGCCCCTCCATCCCATGCCACACATACTCAGACACACACACACGATGTCAAATATCACCCTGAACCACTTTAGGTCTGAAGGGAGGGAGGGAGGACGTACCTCCTGAGTGCCGTCTCGACAGAATTAAATACACAAATCACCAGCTTCACCAGTGTCAACCACACCAACATCTACATATGCATGGTGTTTACAGATGCACAAGGGACACACACACAAACACACACAGAGGAGGTTGTGGGTTTAATGACAAGAACCCCATTAAAAAAAACAGAGGGAGGAGCGAAAAACAGACGAATAAACTGGATGCATACCCTCCTAAGGGGAGGGGGGGGTTGCAGAACATGCTCGACAGATGAGGAAGAATTTCTTTCCGCAAACATCCCTGGGAATGTGTTACGTTCCAGTGAAACCCACCTCATTTCTAAAACATCTGGTATGCATCGCTCTCGGTCGCGCTCTTCCTGAACACACAGACGAGCATGCGGGTGCACACGCACAGGCCCCTGAGACAACCCGCTCACCACTCCAGCTCCAGTGATCTAATTAATTATTAACAGGCACAGAGGAACAAGTGTGTGTGTGTGTGTTTGTGTGAGCCTTTAAGGAAAAAGGTGGAGTAAGGTAACAGGTGACAGTTTGTGTTTCTACAATGCTTCTGCCCATATGCCGCAGACAACACGTACATAATGTGAAAAAGAGCTTGATAGTGATTTGCTGGGGTTTTCAGAGGTCGGAAAACATCAAGCACTATGTTCCCCAGTCTAAAAGTCACAATACAATAAATCCACACGAGGTAAAGAGAAAGAATAGTGAACCACTGGGAAAAAAGTCCAGACAGGAACAAAGAAATGACAATAAAGACAAAATGAGACCAACTGCAGGGTAAGGCAAGACATGACATGGCCCACACAATGGCCAGCTCAGCTTAAAACAAACTAAGCTGAGCAAAACCTGCAGACCCTCCTGTGAGTACATAAGCAGTCCTCAGCTAGCCACACAGCAGGAAGGCAACACTACAATTATACCTATATAGGCTCCTTATGAAAACATACAAGGGGCCAAATTACAGCTGAAAACAGAAAATGGAGAGAAAACCGCTGGAATGGTACACGCAGGGAGACAATGGTGGCAGGGAAGCCAATTAGGGGTCTGAGGCTGCAGAGCACTGAGAAGGAGAGCACGAGGACAGCAATCAGGACGCAGAGGAATCCAACCATCAGAATACAGTTCTCATTACACACTCACGAAACACAGTCATTATAAAATGTTATGATATAAATTAACTTAAGTTGAGCGTATAACGTGTATAGCGGTGGACCAGTTTATTTTGCGAAAAGTATGATTTTATGTGATTTGTAGGCAAACAGTCGAGGGATCAAAAATGTGGTTGGTAAAGCTGAACGCTACCATCTCAGCAGACTTACCCCTCTGAAGGACAGACACGTAGATGCAAATGTGTGTCATTATATATGCACACAAAACACACAGCAGCATGAAAGCTAGAGTCAACAGTCTCTCTCACCACAGCTATGTGAGCCTCTGAGACAGCATTATATAGCAAAGAACAATTCACCTGTCAAAAACTGCAGTTTGTTTGGGGAGGACACACCAGCTACTTAAGTTCAACTGTAGCTTAGTTTGAACGTAACGCGGGAATTAGTTTCAACATAGACTTAAGATTAAGTTTTACACCTCCCACGAACAGATTTCAGTCATTCCTTATTAACTGCTGTCGTGGCAGAACGGTTAGAAAGATGGGAGAGACTGAGAGTCGGTTTATGCTTCACCAGAGCAGCTCGTAGGACATGTAGTCCCACTATGTTGGAAATCAAGGGTGTTTATAGAACGGCCACACTCACAGGCAGAGTAAAAAGCTGGCCGTCATGGAGAGGGGGGAGACGCGATACCATTTAAATATGGGGATAACGGTGCTCAGACAGTCTCTTGTGTTGCATTTGGTTGTGCAAATGAAAAGTGACAGAAATAGCCGTGTCAAGAATGAGAAAAAGAGAGCTAGAGAGAGAAGTTCAAGCCCTGGCTTCTTTCTCACCTCCGCACAGCCAGCCAATCACGGCGTGAAGTGGGAATGTTGGATTGTTGGTTTCGGAAAGTTAAAGAAGAGGTCGGACACAGTCCCTCCTAATCCGACATCGGAAAGGTGCAGGGGGAGGGGGTTTCCAAAGCTATTCGACCATCCAACAAGCTGTACACTGGCTCCGTAATGACAGAAGAGCCAGTTTTGATTGCAGCTTACTTAAGTTGAAGCATTAAGTAGAGATGCTGCAACTGAACAGAGGTGTGTTTTGTGTAAAGCAGTTAGTGTTGACTTCATATTCAAACTTACGATCAAACTTGCGCTCAGCTGATCAGACAGCCTTCTTTCATTTTTTTTAATCAATCTCCCAATGAATACATCTTGTGTCGCTAACGTTTCATATCTGTAAAAGCCTGTCTATTCAGCTCCTTTTACTCTTCAGCTTCAACTTACAGGAGGAAATGTGGAGCTACCCCGTCCACACATTCAGAAAGGGGAAAGAAAGGATCAGAAACTGAAGTGAGCAGATAACTCCCTTTAGTAAAGCTAAGGGCTTCACTGCGACTATAAGCAAAGTCTCTCTGTCTTTCTGTGATTGATGCTACGATTGTTGAGGACTCAAAGCACTCTCAGATCTGTGACATGAAGGGTGGGCTGGGTTTTTGGGACCCTTGGTTGGAGCTGCCGTGTCACCCTCTATGGAAATATTGGCCTCATTTATGTTTGATGGAGCATCTCTGGGGTTTCTGCTTCCTCCTCTCTGACAATCCTCGTCGCTCTTTGTGTGCATAAATCTGAATTTCTAACACACCTCCAGCATGTAAAGGTCTCTCTAATGATGTTGTTTTAATTTTGACTGTGATGCTCTGAATTTACAAAGCCGCTTTTGAAAAGAAATAAAATAAATAAACAGAAAGAGGAGCAACCAGGGGGATCTGAATGTAGGGCATGAGTGGAAAGTGTAAGGAGGGAAACAATGAAAGAAGAAGCTTAATGTTTTGGGTCCAATGATGAAAAAATTTAATTCAGTGGCACCAGAATACTTTGATTCAAGCTCATGAAGCATTTAGCATGGCCTAGAGATTCATTGTAGAACCTCAGTAATGTTGAACCCCTTGCAGAGAAATATCATCAGTAGCTAAATGACTCAACGTACACAAAAGGCCATTAAATTTTCTTTTCCGATGCAAAAGCTTTATATATTGACATTAATAGAAATGGTGGTGCCTCTTTACCCGCCAGCACACAGAAATGCCCCCAAAATTTATGCCGTTATGGGAAATGGGGTCCTGATGACAGAAGCCTTCCCAGAGAAAAGGAAGTGGGCGAGCTTGCACCTACAGGGCAGCATCGTAAATCTGTTGTTTTATTGGTCACCCTGGACGGGCTTTCTCATGCTCACAAACCGACAAATATAATTATGTCCTCTCTCTCTCTCCCTACATAAAAGAAGGAAGAGAGACACATACGTCAGCGCACACACAGTCAACCCCACAATGTGATGGACACATACACATGTCCCCGAGATAAAAAAAAAAAAATGATGGGAAAACTAGAAACATTAAAAGCTCATTTCAGGCGCCAGCAAGAATCACATCATTTCTGTTCCACAGCTACACTGTACAGAGCGCTGTTTTCAGGGAGTGGCGGTAATATGGGGTGAGGGGTTAGAAAGGACAAATTCAGAGCTTGAATCAGGACCGCAGATCTAACCCACATAGAATAAATGTCTGAGTGACAAAACTCAGAGAATGAACTTCATTGTTCCTTTAAAGTGCGGTGGTGGGGATATTATCCTGACCTTAACAGAAAACCACTTTTTCCAAATGGTTTCACACTTAATAATGTGGCACAATATTTCACAACACAGAAATGTGAAAATATGCATCATACACTCAAAATCTTACGGATTTTTGTTTTTTGTTCTCACATTTACTCAATATCTTAACAATGCCATTCCTTTGCAGTATAGGACTGTAACTAAAGATCCTTTTCATTATTTATTATTCTGCCACCCATTATTATTAATTGATCACTTTGAATCATTTTGTCAATAAAATGTCAAAAAAGAGTTTAAGGTGATGTCTTTAAAATAATTGATTTATCTGACAATCGGTCACCAAAGATATTCAACTTACCATCATATATGACAGAGCAAATAATCACATTTAATAAGCTAAAACCAGAGAGATGTCCGGCTTTTTTTTTGATTGAAAAATGACTGAAATGATTAATCGACTATCAGAATAGTTGCCAATTAGTTTACTGCTGATCGACTAATCGATTAATCAACTTATTGCAGCTCTAATCTAGTAAATTTTACAATTTAGATTTGCTTGATGTTCATTTTAATTTAAATGATTCATTATCTGCATTTTGCACCACATTTTATGACAAAAACTGATATTAAAAAATTGTAGCACCATCTTTAAACTGTTTAGAAATGAGAAGAATATATTTTAGGCATCTAGAAGAAGAAATAAGAAATCTTGTTTAGTTTGTTTTATCAGGAGTGTACTGAGCAGTGAAGTCTGTATAATATATTGTACTAAACGGGGAGTTGACTGTATCATTACACTCCTTGATGGTTTCTAACTTTCTCCTTCTGCGTCACAAAAACACACAGACACACACACTCCGGAAAAGCATCACATATCCCCGCGCATCTCGGCCCATCTAAAATCCTCTGTCGTCATAGCGACGGCAAGTACCGAGGCGAAGCTGAGAGAAGGGTTTCTCTGTGTCGCCTGTGTTTCTCATTCCAGTCGCACCGCCTCACACAGCCAGGGACTGCGGCGCCGACTGATTCACACAGAGTGTAGACATTTAAAAAGACAATAAACAAAGAAAGCAGCATTAGAGGCCCTTTCTCACTTACAGCCATCATTTAGACCAGAATGGACTTTTGAGAGGGATGACAAATCAGCATACATTTTTCACTGCCAGCTGGTTTCGTACAAGGCCATCCATACAGCACAATATCAGTCACAGGCACAGGTATCTGAATTTGTCACTGTGGGTAATAAGTTCAGCTACTCCAACACTTCTGAGTGGGAACAGGGATCACATGCAAGTCCCTCCATCTGATAAATGACCAAAACCTTTTAGGCTGAATGCCCACTTCTCTTTTACTGAGTATTGTTAGTTTAAACAGACCACAGAAGAAGGGTAAGGACTTTGAGGATGTGATGGCAGGCAGACAGGCTCACCCACGCAAAAGCTTAAAACACATCTAAACATTGTTTAAAAAACTGCAGCATCATCTAACAACCACCTACAGCCTCACACACTACCACTGGAAGAAACAAATACTTGGCAAATTTGCTGGTGAGTAAGTGGAAATATAACCTGGAGGCTCACATAAGGAGTAGCGGAGTCGTGTGCATGCTCTCGGTGGCTGCTTGGCTGACTGCAGCTTATTAGTCACATAATGGCTTTCCACATTACAGCCCAAACAGAGTTGCTTCCCCGAGGACAGCGGGGAAAGCTAAACAAACACCACATACAACTGATTATCAGCTCGGATTTGCTGAGCTCCTTCCTTTGCCAGCCTGTCTCTTAATAAAAATCAATTCCTCTGAGTGGCAACAGCAGCTCTGTGCAGGCAGAGACTGAGACCTTGGGGTGAAGTTAAAGTTCCACCTGTGGGGAGAGGATGGGCCCGGTTTCTCACAGGCTGGCACACAAAGAGCCCTACTGTGCAGGCGAATCAATGAAGTCCGCCAGACGCAAGCCAAACACCTGGGGAGGGAGAGGTCATGTGACGTCCAGGGGAGGGAGGGTAGGGGGCATCGCCATGGTAGCAATCACTGGTCAAGACAAGATGGAACTGGGAGTCTACTTTCGTCTGTTGTGAATCGACATATACGGCCACTTTAACAAACGCGTTCACACACACTAATACAACAGAGCATGGGAAAAGGAAAGAGCACCGTGGGGAAAAGAGGGTTCACACTGCCTGTAGTCTGTTGCTCTGCGGTTAACCATTACACTGGAGCCTATGAGGTGGAGGAAATGGGGGTGTGGGAACAGAGACAACCGGCTGGTAATATTCCACCATTACCATCCCTGTTCCAAGTCAAAACTGTCTGGAAACACAGCCTAATAGGAGGGAGAAGGAGAGGAGGCGGCATTTCAAAATATCAGCCGATCTCCTCGCATGGAATCATAACTGTGTGAGAACCTAAACAAATCTCTTCAGGCCCACTAGCTCAGTTTGACCCCATTCTGAACCTCCCTTCCTGTCCACCTGGTTCCTTCAGTCTAGCGCACTGACCGAACCCGCCAGACAGTCTGACACATCTTCAGGGAACAGTACTCCCCCACCTCCTCCCCACTCTTCCAGACCCCAACCTTTCCTCTGCCTGTCTGCCTGTTTGTCTGTCTGCCCTGTTTTGACTCCAGGCCCAGGACTGTGCACTCTCATGTGCAGCATTGTTCTTCTATAAACAAAAGGCTTCCTTTTCCACTCCTCCCTAACCTCTGTGGGACTTAAAGAGAGGGAGAAAAACGTAGGTGAAGAAGGCTTAGTTGTGACTGACAAGTGCTGATGGTCGTGTTGGTGAACCTGTTCTTTATCTGTCTCAGGCTAATCTCTGAGCCGTCTCCAAATCAATCTCCTGTGACAGTATGTTGGGCAATGTTTGGTCTTGAACGCTGCCTCTTGTAGGCCCCTGTCACTGGGGCTGCTGCGGAGGGAGGCTGATATTAGCCGGGTGCTGGAGCTTCCATGCATGGCAACCCCACAGACATACAGGCATTCAGTCTGACACAGGAAGGAAATTAGGCGCAGTTCATAGGAAATAAGTCCAAGTTCATTTTGAACTGAACCAACTCAGCGACTGACCAATTGCCCTTTTCCACCAAAAAGTTCCAGGAACTATGGAGCCTGACGAACTAAACCAGGAACTAGAAGTCCCTTTAGTGCAATCCTGTTTGCATTTCCACTGCATCTGAAGAACCATGAATATTAGACCAAGGACGGAACAACAACGCCATTCAATAGGAAATTTACACACACAAAACACAACAAGGTTGTTATGTTGTTGTTTGTGTTTATTGTGGTGTGACTATGATGTTTTTGTGAATATAATTAAATGAAAAAAGGAAACACGGAGAGGTGGAAAAGTAGACAATGTGCTGAGTGTTTGATGGGTATTTATTTCTGCTTTAATACGTAACCACTATGAAACTATGCATAAATTAATTTTTATTTCTCTTGTTCACTCGCTTTGTTCTCACACTGCACTCCCTCTCTTTCATTCACTCATTACCTCTCTCGACCAACGCCCCGTCTCTTGTTCACCTGCTCAACCACCAAGCTCTCTCTCTCTCCTTCACTCCCCAGCTCCCTCGACCACAGTCTTTCTGTCTTTTTTTAAACAAGTCGGGAGGCTGATAACAAAGCTTAACTTTTAACATTAACAGACAACAAATTGCAGTTGCTGCAGAGTCTGTGTTTGACCAATCAATGACAGAAAACTCTGTCTGAAGATGGGCCCTGAGTCGTTGGAAAGTGGCAGGGCAGGGAGCAGCGACTTTTTACACCTGGAATCTCCAACAGGAACTAAATGAAGTCCATGGTTCCTCCAGACAAAATGTAGGTTTAGTTCCTCAAAAGGTTCTTGGTCCCCTGGGAAACGCTCAACATGTTGACAGAGCACCTGACTGCCACTCTGAGGATCCCATACTCTCACTAACGGGGCTAAAAATGATCAATTAGACTGGAGTTCCAATTGATTTATTATCTACTTCCATATTCTGACGCATGGGAGATGTAATGTAAGCAAGTGGGAGTGCAGCAAAACCCTTATTATCTCTCAAAAGCAGATACCAGGCAATCAACCTCTAAAAAAGGCCCTGCTTTATGGGGTAGTCCAGTGCATTTGCCACAGAGGCAACCACACCATCCATTCACAGAGTACATTCAGAGCTGCCCTATTCATGACAAAAGTGGGTTACTTTTTAAAGACCTGGCTACACCACTTAACTTTAGCCCTTAACTGCAGTCAGGCAGAATAGAGTGAGGAAGCAGGGTAGAATTTCAGGAACTCGGTCCAACTCTTCACGGGGTGCAGGCTAACTGTGGAAATGTGGTTAAGGCAAAGTGACTTGTAGGCACTGGGAAATATCCCAGCTTTGGCAGGTTTTTATATCTTAGCAAATCCACTTATGTAATATGCAAATCTGATAAGACTCCTTCTGGTCACATAAGACAGATATTAGAGTCATTGGTGGCAGAATGATCATGGAACTATTGACTGCCAGGAAAATCTTCTAATACCTCTAAACAGACCTGCAATTTCCAAGATTCAGAACATTAGAAAGGAAAAAGAGTAACAAAATCTCCCCGTGCATCATTTTATACTGAGAGGAAAACAGAAAGGAAACACTTCAAAGAAAGAAAAAAGAGGGGAAAAAAGACCTTGATCCTCTCTTTTCAAGTTTCAAAAAATTACAGAGGCATTAAAAGACATGCTCCATCTCCTTCTCACACGTGCCCCGAGTGAGGAGGGGAAAGAACGATCTTGTCAACAATTGAGGAGTGGAGAGGAAACCAGCAGTGAAACGTCTTAAGAAACTCATAGTCCCTATGACGTGCATTAAATACCGCAAGAAAAACACAGACAATTTAGATTCCCAGGACTCCTGTTACACACTGGAGTAAAGGGACGTCTGGGGACATCTGTTGCACCAAATCACTGTGACCAGAAGCATAAAACAACAGTGGAATTAGAGGAAAGAAAAGGCAGAAGACATAATATATCCCCCATAGCTTCTCTTCATAAAAAGGATAAAAGGCCGTGACTAAGAGAGGCCATACATCATTACACATCACACTCAGCACCTGCTGGAAAAGTGATGAGCGATCTCGTGAAACACAACGAGACACCCAGGAAGCACAGGTCTGTTCTGTGAGGTGGCGTTATGTATAAAAGATGTGCTGCGGTTCAGAGAACGAAGCAGAATCAAAGCTCGGTGATTATCGAGTATTGTTCATATCTGGGCAACCAGCCAAGATAAATAACTGGCCAGGAAGTAAAGTTCTGTTTTGGATTTGTTTTAGGAGCCACGATGCATAATGCTGGCAGCTGTAACCAATGGAGTTTTCTAACAATCGAGATTTAACGCTGCCAAGTGACGGAGGACTGTAACTACAGTGACAATAACTGTACAGCTATGACAATGACAAACACTGAATAGATAGACAGCTGAGTCATGATTGGGAATAATCGGACGCAAACATACTTAGAGCTGCAACCATTAGACGATTAATCCATTAGTTGAACGACAAAATTATTCTGCAACTATGTTGATAACCGATTAATAGTTTTTGAGTCATTTTCTAATAAAAAAATACCAAAATTATCTGGTGCCAGCTTCTTCAATTTGAACATTTGCAGATTTCCTTAGTCCTCTATGATTGTAAACTGAATATATTTTGGTTTTGGACTGTTGGTCAAACAAAACGAGACATTTGAAGACATCACCTTGGCTTCCGACATGATATAAACAACACAATTAATCAAGAAAATCATCGGCAGACTAATCGATGATAAATATAAAAGTTACTCGCAGCCCTAAACATGAAAAAACATAACAGAATGCAAGTTACTGGTCTCACCAAATGAAACGTCACCACCACAGTAAACTGACAACCTGTGGAAACACTGTTGCTGAACCAAGATTGCGTTCTAACCAAACCGGTTTTTAAACAAAGACAAAAAGGTGCAGATACAAAAGATGCACAATTGTGACAAATCCACCAACTAAGTCAAGTGAAGCTTATCTACGTTTGTAAAAACCTGTTTGACTACGTGGGGAGACTCACCACACACATCCACACGTGAGAGGAAAGAGGCTGGCAACATTCTTAGTGTGAGAACATTTCATCCATCTCACGTCACCTTTTCCCTCCGTGATACAGTCCACTGTAATTGCATAATAGAGGAGTCCACCCCGACTATTTTCGGCTCCAAATAGTGGGAAACCATGCCACAATGGCAATTTTTAGTGGCATTCCTGTTACCCCTGTATAGTACATCACTCTGTCTTTCCACTCTGTGTGATACAACGTGCCTAACAGAGAGTCATCCAGGCGAGTAAAGTCTTCCACAGTACCTTCACCGCTGCAGCTAACTGAGAAGTCAAAACAGTGAGCAAATCGGCACAGCTTAGGCTTCTGCAAGCTTGCACTACTGCTGGCTGGGACCCGAGCTGAATTCAGTGGCTGCGCGGCTCTCCTAGCTTCTTGGCTCCTTTGCCCACTCTGATGTAATGGAGGAGAGTAGAGCAGAGGCCTGGACTGAGCTGCAGTGGAGAGGGTGGATAGTACCAACCTGTTTAACAGAAGTTGAGGACCACCACACTGCTGTGTTAAATGCCAGAAATGCTTCTTTGCTTCTCCACTTTGTCCCCCCTCGCCCACCACCACCCCCAAAATCCTGGGGAGTTTTAGTTTCTAAGAATGATTTCACAACTTCATCTGGGAGCATTATTACATCATTACCACCCAGCCATATTTTTCCTTTTATACCGTGTACCTTGCCAGTGAATGTGTTGAACTGAGAGGACCCTCAGTCACTTTTAAGAATCCGGACAGTAATCATGTCGCAATCACAGATGAAAGCACTGCACAGCCATCTACTACCATGTCTTGAGAATAAGGCTGCAACTAATGAAGATTAATGATTGAATCTGCAGATTATTTTTTTGATTTATCTTTTAGTCTATGGAATATTAAAAAAAAAGCGAAAAAATTACCATCACAACTTCGCAGAACCTAAAGTGGAGTCTTTAAATGTCTTGTTTAGTTCGACCAAGAGTCCAAAGTCCAAAGATATTCAAGTTACAGTGATATATGACAAAGAAAAGCAGCAAATCATCTCATTTGAGAAGCTGGAATCAGAGAACATTTGACATTTTTTTCACTATTTTTGCTTGAAAAATTACTGAACTAGTGGATCTACTAATTGTAAAATCGTCTAATCGTTTCAGCTCGGAAGTCATTCAATGGGAAATGTGGAGGACATGAGCAAATGACTGATGTCTGTCCAGGTATGTACACAGGATGAAGCCATTTTATCCACAATTCCTTCCTGCGTGACGTGTTCACCCTCAGTAATTAGCCCTGACGTCTCACTGAGATGCAGTGGTGGTCTCCAGATCAAAAGCCTTGACCAAATGCTGCTGAGTGCAGGTGCATACCATAAACAGCTTTTCACTATGCGCTGCAAGTCATTTAAATTAGGTGACGCGTGTCTACAGGACATGTGTAATCACGTCTGACCCAAATTTAGCTAAGCGTCGATGAAATCATCTCTCAGAGCTTAGGTTGTCAAATGAAGCCGTACTTTAAGACTGCTGCTGAGGTTATCTTTAACACAGCAGTGAGACAAATGTCATCAAACCTGTGGAATTCCACAAATGCCGTATTAATATGTAAAGCCTTAAACCGGAGCTATGAGTTTCAGATTGAGTAAAAAAATGTGTTGGAGCATTCCACATGTGACCATCACAAGCCTGAGCTTAGTGTCTTAATTTATCCAAAACCAAAACAATAATTTCATCCAGTTGTGGGAAACCGAGGTGGAAGAAACATCCGGGATGGTTTACAGAAATTCATCTTCACTAGAACACTCTTTTAGCCTTAAGCTCTGGACAGTAAATTAGTACAGGTGCTTCGCCTATAATAATAAGGTTTGTAAGAGTAAATATTAAGCTACATCTGTAAACATTCCCACAGTGGCTGACTACAGTCTCTGTAGTATCTGCCTGAGAGCTGAATCACCCGGCATTTGGCACTCCCAGTTTCGGATTTGAAGGTTAGTTTCGTAATGAATTTCCTGTGAATCAAAAGGCGACTCTTATCAAGCAGACAGTTACACATCAGAGTCTATCTCTAGAGTCATCAAGAATAGACAATGATTAGGGAATACCTATGTGCCTCCGTACATATTGAGGATTCTTCTGGGGTAAGAGCGTCAGAGAGCAAAAAAAACCCAGTGTTGAAATATCACATTTGCCTATCTGTGCATACGCAGTCAGACTTTTTTACTACACCGGAATCCTGCGGTGTATTTGTTCAACTTTGGCTGTGGTGCCATTTGAAATGTGATCCGGTGTGAATATAAACATCTCTCTTCTGGTCCTGTCTCCTCAGAGGACTGAAGGGGCTCAAACGTCAGGCCGGGGCACGGACAGACGCCTCCAGTCAGCTGTTGGCGTCTTGCGGCTTTTGCGCCAAACCACCCCCCCCACACCCTCCTGCCGGTAACACTGGAGACTTGAGAGACCCCCATCTGCTTGAGGTTAGTCAGAGTTAATCGTATCAACCCGTGTCCATCCAGGTTTAAAGCAGAGCCGGCACGTCGAAGACTTATTCTCAGGTTACCCTCCTCCATCAGACAGCTGGGCAGGAACGCTCAGGCCACCCTGCCTCCACCTCTGTTTCTAGGGAAAATGAAACGACCGCTGCATGTGTGGATATTTATCAGAGCTAATGAGACTTTGTGCAAACTTGCTGAGTGATCTCACCTGGGCACACTGCTGAGAGATGATAATAATCACAGACATGCCTAAAAACAAACGACGGAGGAAACAAGCTTAATGCCACGGCTTCAATCACAGATCAAAAGAGGAATGTGACGAGAGAGGCCTTTCCTCACAGACTGCTCCACAGCCACAAGACCTTTACTTTCAAGAGAAGAAGTGCAACATTGACCAGTATAGTGATAAAAGAGAATGGCTCCGATGTACCAGCACGCCATTGTGAACTAGGAATGTGTGTGATGGTGGACCACGACACTTTTCTCGCTTACCAGCACAAAAGCCGGAGATGTTCTGAGACAGTTAATGGATGTGAGATAGTTTAGGCTTTAGTATGGCTGCAGATGTATTCCATTTATCACCACTGCAGTATGAATATTCACAATAAACACATTGCAAAGAGCTGCTCCATTCCTTGTTGCATTCCTTTCAGGAACTCAAAGCGCTTGCGGTTGAGGAGGCTGTCTGCACAGCAAGGCCTTTCTCCGCTTTTGATATATGACCGAGTCTAGGATCGTAAAGCTTGTAGTTCCTGCTCTACCTTTTGCCATGTTTTGTCAGAGCTGTGACAAAGTCCATTTCTCCAATGCAGTTGTCAACAAAACTGCACCAACAAAAATACACATATCTAGTTTTAGGTCAACAGTGTAGACTGGGGATAACTGAGCTCTTCCATGCACATCATGTGACGAAAATGACTTAACAGCCATGAGCATCTGACAAGGCATGAAGCAACTATGACCAAAAAAATATCATTGTCACATACAATCAGAGACACACTAAAATTGTTCACATAAAGCATAGCATTGCACTTAAAACGTTGTTGGACTCACGATGGATAGTCAAAAAAA
>NTHP01000925.1:39794-51145 GCA_003416845.1 Oplegnathus fasciatus | reverse complement strand
AAAAAAAAAAAAAAAAGGATCAGAATCAGTGCAGCAGAACCAGAGATATCATTTTTTTTATTCCACATTCTTCGCCCTTGTCGAAACCTGGCGCCTACATTACCCACAATGCAAACACGCATGTTTTCTTCATGTGATGCAACCCTACAAAGCCTGACATGACTGAATTGTCAATGTGATACGTTAACAATCCTCGCAAGTCACTTTTTCCACAGCATCAGTGACAGTGACGAACAATGCCACTGCCTCAGCTAATCAAAAAAACAAGCCATACTGAAAAATGTCGAGGATGTTCCTCTGCAGTTTAGACTGTCTGCAGAAAACTGAGGGCATCTGAAGTCAAACAGGGTTCTAGACTGACATTGGATATGCATTCAGCCGCCTCTGATAAAAAAAATACCCCCAAGTGAAGTTTCTAACTTCAAAGGCAGCGCTAGTTTAGGAAATAGGCAAGAAATGGAGGGGCTAGGGCAGTAGGAGGGACAGCGTGGAGAACAGCCAGGCAGGAATGATAGGAGAAGAGCCTGCGGACAAGAATCAGTTCTCACTGGAGCTCCCCTCCCTCACACTCACAGCTAATCCAGTTCTGACCCATTAACCACCACAGCCAGGTTAACAGAGCAGGCCTTTGAAGAAGGTCTTTCCCAAACTACCCAGGAGGATTAGCACTTCTCCGAGGCCAAACAGACACTCTCACTCTCTGCACTCTTTCCCTCTGACAGTACTGCAGGAGGCACACGACCAGTGCAAGCTTGCAATGTGGCACAGTGTATAGATCCTGAACTGAGATGTAAAGTCATGACTCAACCTGGCTGGATATACCAAGCTAATTTAAATTCTTTATGAACTGTAATTAACCATGGCTTCCAGCATACTGACTACATAAATCACACAAATGGAAATAAAAGAGGACACGTCCAGGTGCGCTTTCAGAGGAGGAACGATCAGGAGGGTGGAGAGGCACAGAATGATATACCATGAGAGGTACATTCACGTGTGTGAGTATTAAATAAGCCAGTGGATGAGTTGTGGCTCGGTCAGTACAGCTGATGTGTGTGTAAAACCACACAAGTTTGAGAATCGTGCTGCAGATGTTCTGGTGTCCGCAGCTAACTAAGCATCAGTTCCCAAATGGATTCCCTCTCAGTGGATAAATGCAACATGTGCTAAAGCACATCCCATGAACTTGCAATGACACCAATAATCTCTCCATCGAGCACCACTGTAATAAGAGAGATGAACATAAATAATATAAAACTATATACACAGCAAAAACAACCAATCAACAACAACAAGTACTCAGTATTCAGTAGGGTTGGGTGCCGAACTCTGTACTTTTAAGGGTACCGACTGAATTACATCTGTGCTACCGAGTACCCATTCACGATTCATCTCCACCACTTATAAATTACTAATTAAGTATTTAAACCATTAGTTTTCACACCCTCTCAATCGCAACACAGTAGTTTTTTAATTAAACTAATTTCAAATTTTGGGAAATTTTTCCATGTACCCTCTGGCAACTGCAGAAATACCCCCCTGGGGTACACGTAGCCCTCAGTCAAGTATAAACAGAGAACATGGTAGGTGATTTTCTCTGTTCTTTCGGGCTCCAAATGAAACAGGATGTGAAGACGCAGGAAAATATTATCTGTTGTTAATGTTACAAAGCAGCCATTCTGAAGTGTTGATGCTCTACTCAGCAGGAACAGCCAATCTCCCCAAACCACACATGCCGCCCACTAATCAAACCCATGGCACGCTGTTATAATATAGTGACAGGACAGAGCTGTAAGCCACCCAGCCATACAAGCAACACACGAGACGCCTAATGTCCCGCTGAGTAATAGCAGTTCTTCACTTTATTATTACAGGGGAACCTCAAAAGGGGGTTTCTGGACTGTTCTGCTCCCCACCTGTCAGGGGTGACGTTTGGACAAGTGTTCGGGTCTGGGGAGCACTTCCTCTCTCAGAAGCTGCCCACTCTCTCTCCCCCTGCTACATCTGGTCTCCTCCGGGCCGTTGCTGGCGGCGGTTGAGGGTAGAGCAACCGCAGAAGGCTTTGTCCTCATAGAAGAGCAGCTGAACCAACAGGAAAACCAACCCCAGCCAGTCAATTAATTGATGGAACAATTTAAAATTATGGGAGGCTCTCAGCAGGGGGAAGGAAAATGTTTACAAATGATGTGCAATAATTGCTCGTTACGTTCCCTTTTTGTTTACCCCGCCCCTATTTTTTTTTTCCAGGTCTTTTGCTGCCATTATATTTGTTTTCTTTCACATCTTGTTAAAGCAAAATGTGGAAATGTTTGCTCAAAATGCATGTCCACGATGGGCCAGTAGAGTCAACAGTTCACCACATGCTGCTAATCACTGTGTATTTACGATGTATCCTGTCTGAACACCCAGATGAACCCAAATCACTTCCATACTGCCACTCTGTAAAAATGGCTCTGACTGAGACCACATGAATGTACCAAGCCCCAGCTCAGACCACATTAAAACGGTCTTGATCATCAGGTCCTGTGCCTCCACAGCCCCATCTGTGCCCAGCTGTGGGGGTTTCTTCTTCAATTATCCAACATCCAAAGACCCCCGTCTGTAGACTACAGTCAGACCAAGCTGCATTGAAAGAGCGAGGGCTCGCACTAAAAAGAAGAGACCTAAGCCTTTCACTCAAAGGCACACAGTGGGCCAGTGTGAACCCCCAGGGCCTTTGTTGCATCTTCAAAATAAGTCTGTTTTATTCTCAAGCAGCATCTGTGTCCATTCAGCTGTCAGTCATCTTACAAGGGAAAGGAGCAAGGAAGATTTGCAACTATTTAATCAAAAATAAGAGCGCTGGCCCTTCTATTTGGAGAATTGGCTGCAGCACCATCAAATCCTGTTAATTTGCAACAGCAGCTGATTAAATGGTAAGAAAAGACACGCAACTACCTACAGAAAGTGCATCAGACAGAAAGAGAATCAGTGAGCGCGGAGGAAGCTCAGTTAGTAAGGGTGGGAGTGAAATATTCTTTGGACTTGGGCTGAGGGGGAAGAGGCTTACAGTCGGAAAGAACAGGAGTGACTCAGAGAGGAAGAGGTGGGAATGCGAATCGAGAATTCAAGGGAATCCCACTGAGATAGGTCTCTTCGCTAGTCTGCACCGCGCCAAAGAATTCAGACGAGCAAACCATATGCTTAACAAGTCACATGTAAACTCCTAGCTGAGACAAAAACGGCAATAAACGTCAAGCCTCCGAATCAGACCAGAAAATCAAACAAACGTCAGTTCATTTGTTATTCTGCTGCACATCTTTCTGGGCAGAAAATGTATTCAAAAGGGCAAAGACAGAACATCGTTGACTCTTACTTAAGAGTCTGATTTCACTTCTATGTGACAGACTGCTTGTGACTCACAGTTCGTGACAGATTGGAGGGATGCGCTCTCCTTTTCTGCAAAGTCTCAATCACATCGGAGGGAACTCTGCGACTTGGCGTTCAGCTGTGTGTCATCAAATTTATGGTTGCATGGAAAGTGGTGCAAATTATACCATGTGCTATGTCTGCATGACAGAATTTGAGAATGATGAGACGAAGCAGTGAGCCGTGCCTTAATGATGTAATTTATGACTCGGTGGATCACGCGTGTTATGCCATTAGCTTTAGTGTTTGTGTGTCACGTAATTTAGAAGTGATCAGCTGTAGAGTATAATGGAAACCTGTCCCGTGTAGTCAAGGGGCAATTCTCACCCCAAGTGTTAGTTTTAGCAGCTTGCTTGCCATATTTTTCCAGTTTAATAGCTGGCAAACATCTGCAACATCTGGTTCAAATGGACAGGGGGGGTTGTCAGCAAGGAGAGACGCCTACAGCACAAACAGCTACAGGCCTGTTTAAATGGAGCAACTCATCATTCACAACCTGCCGGGAAACAAATTCGTCGGCAGCTATGTGTCAAAAACCAACTCGACTACAGATGACAACATGCAGCTACAATGTCGCAATGGCGCTCTCTGGGCCCATTACTCCCTATGCAGCGATCTAATCAGCCTGGTATACACAGCTGTGCAGTGCTAAACAAAGACACACATAATGACAGTGTGTAGGGAAGCCTCTGCTAAAAGTGAGCACTTGGGCTTCACCACCAGACGGCTGCCCTCCTATAGAGCTACCTCTCCTGCTCTGAGCCCCGCTTCGCACTGCCGTCCACGCTGGAGAGCAGCAGAGAGGGAACACAGTGAGCTCAGCTACGGGACAGGGCTGACCATGTGGATGACATGGCACAATATTACATAATTCGGAAAGAAATTTGCCCCGAGGAGTGATTGCTAGTGGTACTGGAAAAAAAATACAGACAGAAAATCGTTAAGTTGTTAGAAGAGCAAAAACACATTTTATGGATGTTCTTTAAGGAGGGATGATTTCGAGTCTGATGGGGTGTCTCTCAGCATCAAGAGGAGAGGTGGTCTGTGAGGTTCTGCGCTCGTCTTTTTTCCACAGTGGACTCGCATTCTTAGCATTCCACCAAGGAGACCACTGCGGTCCATCTCAAACTGCAGCGACAAACTAACGGACTCTAGATTTTTTTGTGGCGACATGTCTCTGAGGGACCTCACTGAATGATAAAGACAATAACCAAGTAAAGGCCAGCAGGTTTGGAAATGTCATGCAGCGTCAGAAACTCGCAATCTGATGCTGTGCTATTGTATGAGGAAAAGACCAATAACTTGTTGGTCCACAGTACCTCCATGCCTATATAAAAGGTTATTTCATGACAAACAATTCAAACTGTCACAATAATTGAAATATTTAA
Organism: Oplegnathus fasciatus; assembly: GCA_003416845.1. Lineage (NCBI taxonomy): Eukaryota > Metazoa > Chordata > Actinopteri > Centrarchiformes > Oplegnathidae > Oplegnathus > Oplegnathus fasciatus. The sequence goes on along the minus strand of NTHP01000925.1, from coordinate 46,349 downwards.
CATTTAATATTTTCACATGACATTCACTTGTGCGTTCTTCAGTATCAGATAGTTCATCAGCAAGAACACAACTGTTTTGGAAGCGAAGGAAAAGTGCTTCATTTCAAACTTATACTGTACATACTATATATAATTTTATGAATGAATGACTTCTGACTTTAAAAATGTTGCTCAAAGCTTGATGTCCTTGCACCTCCAGCTCACTGAATCCATCTCATTAAGATCCCTCCTTGCTGTCTCCACTAGGGCTGCAACTAACGATTATTTTCATTATCGATTCGCCCAACCTCTCGATCATTTTCTCGATTAATCGATTAGTTGTTTGGTCCATAAAATGTCAGGAAAAGGTGAAAAATGTTGATCACTGTTTACCAAAGCCCAAGGTGACGTCCTCAAATGTCTTGTTTTGTCCACAACCCAAAGTAATTCAAGTTTGCTGTCATAGTGGACGAAAAAAAACAGAAAATATTCACATTTGAGAAGCTGAAATCAGAGAATTTGGACACTTTTCAAAAGATTAATAGCTGGCGATTATTTTAATAGTTGACAACTAATCATTGCAGCTCTAGTCTCACTTATTCCTATGAGAAACAGCACCAGCTTAAATATTTCATTTGGCCCCTTCCTGATAGGAAAGACCGCCATGGGATCTGACTCAGGTCAGATCCTGGACTTGCATCAAAAAAGGGGGCAGCTGTCAGCCACTTCTCCCAGTCAAAACAGTGAGCGCTCACGTAAACCTTTTGGCTGTTTGTGTTGAAAAGGCACAAACCAAACAGCTGAGGCAGAGAGAGGGGAGAAGAGTCCACACACACACAAGACCAGCACAACTGCATGCTACCTCACATTCATTACTTCATTAGTGTTGTCTAAAAAAGACCCAACCTCAAAGCGTGGACCATGCTGTAAGAACCTGTTATAAAAGGATGCAGTGATACTACAACTTAATGGTGACCTGTTTCACCAACAATGGCAAATCAAAGGGGGCAGCTGTCTGTCTGGAGGCAGTTCTGGGACACTGCTCACTGTTCAGAGGCAGTTGCGGACTCTTGTGACCTGTGGAGCTGCCTGTCATCTCAACCGAGGCTTGTTCTGGCATAAAGGCTTGATTATAGCTGGCTGGCAGGCTGTCTGTCTGTCTGGGCTAGGCTAACGTCAGCTAGCCAACTTTAATGTGAGCCCGCCTGTCAGCAGAGCAGTGTGATAGTTGGGCAGCACTCTTATATTACACACATTTATATGTATAGGTTAAATAGACGTGTGAGATATCGAGCCAGATTGTGGTTTCACTAAGCGACCACCACCTCAATGGGAGAGCTACACAATATATAGCTCCGGTACTCCGGGACCCGTGTTATGGCTGGTGGTGGTTACTGGCGACAATCACAAGGTTGAGACTATTTCCAAGAACAATAATACACAAATTCAGCGTTATTTACGTGTCCACCCGGTCTGTTTACAATATTAGCTAATACTGTACACAAATAATATTTTAAAGGCTTTGTAGCTGTTCACACAAATGTGGAAATCACGGGAGAAAGAACCGGCGGTAAGCCAACTCCATGGCCCATGGGAACTGTTCCCATCCAGGAAATACACCGAGCCTTCCTAGCTAGTGTGTGGGGGGAATATAGTTGGGGATTTAAAAGCGTTGCTAGCTACCTGTTAGTCGCAGCTTCACAGGGCCATTCCGCCGGACTCCTTGGTTAGACATCTCCTCTTGGTCCCAGCCTTCACTGCACGTACTAAAAATGTGTCGTTAACTGTAAAAAAAATAACAAGGTTTATCAACCTCTCCGCCAGTTTTAGACAATAATGGAGTCAAGGCATTGTGGCCCGGATGTGAACTGAGCTGCCATAGCGGGTCGCTCACAAACGCGAAAGATTAAAAAAAAAGGAAAAAGAAAATCTCGCTGCTGCAAAGTGCATTTACTAGAAATGACTTCTCCCCCTTGCGAGGCGTGTGAACGAGCTGCTACGGGAGTCGCGGCGCTGGAACGCGGGGTTTATCTTCACATCTTCGGAAGGAGCCTCTGCCTCGGACTGGGTCCTCCTCTCCGCTCGGCGAGAGTTGAACTGTTGAGCCCTCCAGTGTGGATCCACTTCAGGAGGCTGCTGGTAGGAGCTGACCGGTGACGACAACACACTTTGGGGAGGTGGGTGTGGGGATGGGGATTGGGTGGGTGGGGGGTGGGGGGGAGTGAAACATTTTCTCTAACATGTGGCACCTCGCTGTAATTCACACACAGCTCCCAGTGTGTCCCCGAGCTGGTGATGAGCTGTTTTTGTTTTTTAACTTTCAAACACATCTACCTGCATTTATGACAATTTATGAGTTTTTACAGGGGCGCAGCCACAAACAGATGTCATCTGTCAAAGTAGTGTGCTCTTAATAGTTTTGTTGCAAAGAAATTAAATTCGCAATAATAGGCATGCTTCCCTGGGGAGATTTTATGGCAGCTATATGCACTATTTTCAAGCTGTTTGAAAAATCTGTACATCATTTGTTTCTTGATTTTTTTCTGTACACTTCACATCTATTGCATGTCTGTCCGTCCTGAGAGAGGGATCCCTCCTCTTTTGCTCTTCCTGATGGTTTCTTCCATTTTTTTCCCCTGTTAAAGGCTTTTTTGGGGGAGTTTTTCCTCATCCGAGTCGAGGGTCTAAGGACAGAGGGTGTCCTATGCTGTCCAGATTGTAAAGCCCCTTGAGGCAAATTGTGATTTGTGATATTATTATTATTATTATATAAAAATTGACTTGACATTTGGGAAAATGACAGTTGTCCAGGAAAAAGGAGCCTTGTGTACATCCTATTTTAAATTCTTTAACTGTCTTCATCATTCTGAACTAAAAAGAGGCAAAAATTGTCTGATGTTAGTATTTTTAAGTTACATGACATAGGTAGGGTAGGAATTTGGTGCAAATAGCATTACTAATATTGAAACCTATGCTATGCTGGAGTGGAGTTCACAGAATGAATGTTTGAATCCATGCCATAACAATCTGGGCTGCTCTCGTTGCAAATCAAGGATCCACAACAATGCGGTAAATGTGGTGTTCAACACTCTGAATTGAATATTAGGCCAACAGAAGAACATTTTCAAATTATATTAGATTTCTTTAGGGAATATCATAGTAGGATAAACAACATGGGCATATATTATCTTTTTTTGATCTACTCCTGATCACTGTTCTCCTTTCCTCTTTTCTTCTCTCAATCTCTCAACTCTACTCATTTATCCCTGGAAATTTCCTCCACTGAAAGAAGAAAACATAAAACAAAAAAGTATTAAGATTTCTGAAAACTAATCTGAAAGGTTTGGGGCTTTTGAGAAAACATTCAGGGTTGGAGCCCCACAAGTCAGAAGACCTCTCATAGGTCAAAATTAGAGCAAGCATAACTGGATAGAGTTATTATAGAGTAATAGATCTGAAGAACTCAGCAATCATTTGTATTAGTGTGAGTTGAGATGGGAAAAAAACACTTTTTGAAGGTACATTGGACACCAAAACACTGCACAGCAGTTTATAATATTGTGAGACAGGATTTTACTACTCTGAAAGTTATTATGGCAATAATAGTGGTACCTTCTGGGGAGGTAAACAGTAAAATTACGCTGTTCATGTTACAAAGAATTGACCAGGAGTATGCAGTTGAAAGAATGTGATTTGCTGGATCATGTTGCATTGCAGCAAAGTTGAGCCAGTTTAAAGGAATAGTTTTATAATTTTAGGAAATACGCTTATTCACTTTCTTCTTCAGAGTTAAATGAGAAGACTGATACCACTCTAATGCTTGTACGCTACATATGAAGCTTACAGCCAGCAGTTGCTTAGCTTAGCTTAGCTTAAAGACTGGAAACAGAGGGAAAGAGTTAGCCTGGCTCCAAAGGTAACAAAAACTGCTTACCAGCTCCTCTTAAGCTCATTAGTTATCATGTTATATCTTGTTTAATTTGTACAAAAATCAAAGTATGAAAACTGAGTTTTGCTTTTACGGGGGTTATGTGCTGGACTATTTTTTGGCTGGGAGCAGTAAGTTAAGTGAATAAGCATACTTCTCCATAATGTCAAACTATTCCTTCATTTTCTGCCAGACAATGCTGCAGTTGGTATGAAGCCTGGATGTATGACCTTAATCACAGAGGTAGAAAGCTGAGAAGGGGGTTCACAGGACCAAATGTAAGGTGACACCCACTGGTTCACATTTGGCTGCTAGATTCAATTTCTAAAAGGAGCAGTTTTGGACCAGATTGCAGATAGACCAAGAACTGGACCAGTCCAGACCAGCACTGGGGCCAGTCCTGGAGCGTCATTCATTACAAGTCTGGCTAGCAAGGCTGGCATGTATACACTCAATTTCTTTCAGTCTTTTGATTTTGTGCATATACACAGGTCATAGCTCTATGAAAAACAAAAAAGAATCACAGTATTCAATTCGTCAGCTTTGGCTCTTCAAATAACCAAACTTGTGTTATGACATACACTCTTAACACAAGAAACAAAGTGCCTCTATTTCCTTGCCTGCCACCATACTGGCAGTTTCTGGAGTCATAAAATGCAAATTTGGTCAACAAACAGAGTGGAGCTGAGTTGTAACTCACAATGATTGGCTATCAAACACACACAATAAAAGAACTATTGAGACATCACTTCTTGTGAGGGAAGAAAATCACTATTTCAAGACACAAGTTGGCAGTTATTGATATGCTTCAGCCAGGCTATTGTAACCTACTTTCATTGTAAATGCACTATTACCATATTTAATATTATTGTTTTCTAGTGTGAGAGTTTACACAGGGCTATTTAAAAACAAAGTAAATACATTTTGTAGTGAAAAAATAAAATAAAAAATAAAAACCCCACCACACATGATCTGGCACCTTTATTTACAATCATGTTTTATCGGTTATGTTAAAACAGTATGTACAATACATACAAAAAAAACAGAAGAACTCCACACTTACATGAACAAAGGACAAACAGTAGAAGTGAGGGTACAGTACAGTTGAGAGTAGAGGTATTAGAAAGTCATCTAGAAATTGAAAGTGCTCTGGTTTTCACTGATTTGGAAGGCATAACCGTCGCTGGTTGCTTCTGGGGCCACACACTGCACCTCCTCCTCCTTTAAAAATCAGAGAATATACAACAGTGAGACCACTTACGGGCATAAAAAGTTAATTTTCAAATCAGTTCAAACATCTTGGAGACACTTACCTCTTCAGAGAAGTATTTCTCAATCAGGTTGAGGGCTGCTTTGTAGACCATCTCGTTCTCATGAGCCTGCAGAGCCTCGATCTTGTCCAGTCCACCGCATTCTTCAACCATCAGACTCAGCTTGTCGGACTCTCCAATTTTGTCCCCAGCCTGACAGGAAAAACACACATCAGCACAAGCATTTCACAGCCAGCCAATCGATAAACTGGACTTATCAGACACCTTTCTTTTTTTCTCCTCCAATGACAAGGCACTCACCATGAAGATATTGGTGATGGCGTCCAAGATGACGAGGACAGTTTTGCTGTCCTTAGAGGAGAGTAGATTCAGAAGAGGCTCAATCACATTGGCTTGAACAAGGTAAACAACCTGCTGAATAGTGCCCCCGCTGGTGAAGTTCGTAATAGCCCACACAGCCTCTTTCTGAGTTTTGTAGTCACCCTGCAGAGAAAAGAGAAGTGAATGATAAACCACAGACAATGACCGTTTTCTTTTAAAGCCGAAGTGATGATGTTCTCCAAACCAGTGGAACAAAGCCAACCAATAACATACCCGCACAAGCGTATCGACCATGTATGGAACGAGGCCTGCGTTGATGACCTCCTGGATTTGGGCGTCCTTCCCTGCCGTGATGTTGGACAGAGTCCAGGCCGCCTCCTTCTGAATGTTGGCTTTTTTGTGGCGCAGCAGCTGGGGGAACATGTTCAGGGCCCCGGCATCCAGCACCGCCTGAGTCTGCTCATCTGTACCGGTCACAATGTTGCCGATGGCACGCAGCGCAGGGGTCTGAAGGAAGAGTGAAAGGGGTCAACTAACCATCACCCTGCTGAAGTACTGGACTAATAGAAAAAAAAAACACATGAGGGAGACTTTATACGTACAACGACAGGGAGCTGATCAAAGCCAAGCAGCTTCACCAGGCGAGGTATTAAGCCAGTTTGGACCACCACCTCAATGCGGTCATTAGCGCCATCTGTCAGGTATGACACAGCCCAACAGGCGTCAGCCAACACCTCCAGGTCATCACAGTGTAGTAGACGAATGAGAGTGGGTAAGATCTGCTGGATCGCAGTCATGGGAGGGGAGGGGTTCTTGTTGCGACAGAGGTTTGACAGCGTCCATGTAATATTTCTCAGGTAGCCGGTCTGCAAAGACATCGAGTATGAGAAGAGGACAGGCATTAGTTTGACATGGCAGCAGCATTTGGTTGAGTTAGGGCACCCCCTAGTGGGCAACAAGGAGAATAAATTATTGAATTTGACCATTTCAAGAAAATTGCTTTGTGAGGTTACTTTAAAAAAAAAAGAAAAAAAAAAAAAGGAAAAAAAGAAAAAA
>NTHP01000925.1:14467-30519 GCA_003416845.1 Oplegnathus fasciatus | reverse complement strand
AAAAAAAAAAGAAAGAACATGGAAATATGAGAGCTCCTTAAGAGTCTTTTCTCCGAGGTAAACTTTCTTCTGAAATGCCTCAGTTGTTCACGCTCCTCAGTACAGTCCCACTGATGAAGGCAGGCCCAAAAAAGGTCCCTTAGAGCTCAAATGGGCAGAAGGCAGCTCTGCCTGAACAGTTCTGTGAAAGCAGCAGTGCTGGTTGTACCGACCGCCGGAGGAGCAGATCCCAAACACAGGACGAGGCAGAGTCTGTCACAGAGTTACAGTTCAGAAAAAGCCATATTCTTGGCAAGTGCATTTTGTTTGAGCAATGTGCGATGCTTTCTAAGAGGCTGAAGAACACTGTAGCTTGTTGTTATGAGACCTACAGGATGTGGAGAGAGGGGAAAGTTGAGAGCCCTTCGCATTTCGCTTATTGTCGCGACATCTCAACAGACAGACACAGAGGATGCAGAGGGGTCGGCGGAGGATCCTAGCAGCCATGTTGCTGTAATTTACCGGGAATGCCTTTATTACTGAAGAAATCTTCCACAACTACAAACTGAGGTTACTTTGTGAAGTGAGGATAAGGAGGAGGTGAAAGCCCCCCCACTCTTTTGTAGTACATTTTAGTCTCATAAAATAATACTATCTAAAATGATTTGTTTCATAATTATTTAAAACATTCAAATACAGAGTCAGATATATCTTACAACCGCTGTACATGATAAAAAAGTATGTACATTCAAGACAACCACCTTAACAACCAGCTAAATCAAATGCAAAGGGATGTAACATACAAAACTTCTCATAAATATCTCTCTTTAATAAAATATGCAGCTTTATATATTTTTTTCATATCTGATAAGGTCAACACATTATCCAATCCAACTCAGATGTAGAACAAGAAAATAAATCCAAGTTAGGAACTAAAATGCATTTAAAATCTCACTGAAAACATGATAGCTACTGTGATGGATTGTTAGAAAAAAAGAGCAGATTTCAGGAAACAATGAGAAAAAGCATGTCCCTCAATTACACGATGAACGCATGTCAACATGGCTGCCATACTGTGATTAAACTGAATATTATAATGGTTACCCAAAATGTGAAATTGGTGGCATTTACATGAAAGCACATTTGGTGTTTGTGTTCTTGTGTTTTTTTTTTGTTGTTTTTTTTTCTTAAGTGATGGATATTTTTGCTGTTCTGGAAATAAAAAAGTTTCCATGTCATTATTACTAGAGACCCCAGCATCCAGTCCAGACTCCAGCTAGACTGGCCCACTTAAGAGTCTGACAATCTGTAAGAAAGAAGAAAATGGGATGGCATAAATCAAAGGCATGCAGCAAAGGTGAACAGACACAAATGCAAGATGATACACGATACGGATGTAACATGGCACAAAGTTCTGTTAAGACATTGGACATAATGCCTTCATGTCTGTCAGCTCTGATGGTTTTAGTACGGCCTTTTGACAGTTTAAAGCCAACACTAGTCTACACATAAAGCACACTTTACTGCAGAATGACACTTACTACACATGCCAGTGGTATTAACAAAAGTAAAAAGTGAATGACAGGCATTAATGCATAAATTAAGAGAAGAACCAATGAAACTGACGGGACAGCCGGTGTGGCCAGAAGCTTTACAGCACACAAACATAAGTATGGAAAAGGAGAGAGAAACTTGGGGCCCTTGGGAGTCTGCAGTATTAGGAGCACCTAATCTTACCTGCTCGCTTTGAAACCTTTAAGCTTCTGTACAAAGAAGGCTTCAAGCACCTCGGCACACTGAAAGAAGGGCGTGTCGTTGGGGTTGTAATAGCGACAGTTGTCGAAGATTTTGGTCACGTCGGCCACAAACTCCGTGAGCTTGTGGTAATGTCGCTTCTGCAAACGGGTTTCCATCGTGGAGAAGTCTACAAGGGACAGAGAAATATGTCAAGTAAGAGAAGCTTGTTTTAAAAATAGAATATGTGCATAACATTTCCTACATTACAAAATATGAAATAAACAGTATGGAAAGCAACTTTACATCTTTTTATCTTGATCATTTCATCAGCTTAAGGAAATTTAACTAAAACTAGTACCTTCCATGATGGGAGGCAGACACATTGGACGTTAGCCATAAACATTTGCTATCACTTGTTCTTACCCATTGGCTCCTTGATTACACGATAATAATCAGGTGCGTCATGGGGATCCACTGGTTCAAGGAAAGGCCATGCCATTTTGTGAGACTGTTGAAATAACAAGAAATGATTCTAGGATCAATTTTAAAAATGAGTACCAATAACACCAAAACCAGGGAAGACAAAAAGTGAGAAAATGATAGCTGCATCACTGGATGCTGAAAAAGCTTTAGATAGGGTGAAGCAGCCATGTTTGTTTTATCTTGGCACTGTCATTATGAAGTGAATTAAAGCACTATATCACAAACCAGTAGCATTGTCATTTTTGTGTTGTATTGGAGCCTTTGTCATGTGCATTAAGAGCCAAAGAAGATATATGAGGCATCGTGGATATGACTTGACCACACCATTCAATATCATGTGCCTTAAATGTTTCCTGGGTATGAAGTAAACCGCATCAAGAGTGAAGCAATAAGCTTGTATCAGTTAATATTAAATCAATGATTTCCAAGAGAATACCGCTCCAGGCCTTTTAAAAACAATAAGAGATGAACTGTGTTACCTTTATCGTTATGGGGTCGAGCAGAGGCGATAAAATTAATATAATACCATTAACACGTTTTTCAATTTTATCCACATCCATTAAGTTTCCACCCAATGGTTTAAAGAGATTAAAAGTATGAGATGTTTTATATGGCGGGAATACAAAATAAAGGTGGTCTGGGTGTCCCACATATGTTCCACTACAACTTTATGATATCCACTGTCTTTGGCATGCACAACACAGGGTAATGTGGACAGAGTAACAAGTGACAAGGCTAGTTAATTTAGTATTATTAGTATATATATATATATATGTTATAATACTTGTAATACTATAAATAAAAATCATCTGACATACATAGGTGCATACATACCTGTAACGAGCGTAATATTCTTTTCAACCCCTCATAGTCTTTGTCAGTGAGCGGCGTGAGGACCGTCATGGCATCTTCTGTTGACTGACACTGCGGGCAGACGTACACGTCGATGTGATTGGCCTCACTCTGCAGGATGCCCACACAGCGCCCGTGGTACCAGTTCTGGCAGCGGTCGCAGCCTATGTAAAACCTGCAGGTGAAGATTGGATACACCGTGGTTAACACACCAATGACAACGACTGGAACAATGAATTATGAGAGGTGTCGTATCAGGTTTCTTACATGTTGCAAAAACACTTTTCATTACTGGGCTGAATTTGACAACATTGCTAATGTTTACACTGAATGATGACAGTTTTATAATTTATGAGGAGCCGTACTGTGATTCGTCGTATGGTGTCCGGCAGATGCAGTATAACTCCTCGTTGCTTCCTCCCTCCTGACCACGTTTGCAGTCGTTACACACAAAGTCCTCCAACTTCTTGGCCTCTTTCTCCGTGATGCCAACGCACGCGCCATGGAACCAGTTGGAGCAAAGGTCGCACCCTATGTAAAACCTGAGAGAAAAAGATCACTTTTATTTTTGTCCCGCTGAAATTGTCGTGACGATGATTCAATTCAGTGTGTGTCACATTACAGTGGTATGTTGAATTGTAATCACAGCAGTTTAGGTTTTTCCAGAGAGCTTACTTTGACTCGTCGTAGGGCGTCTTGCAGATACAGTACAATTTGCTGTCCTTCTTGTGATCCTTTGAGGTAGAAGCGAGCTTCTTCTTCTTCTTGTGTTTTGATGAGCTGGAATCTCTGTCCTTGTCTCTGTCCCTATCTCTGTCCTTGTCTCTGTCTCTGTCCCGATGTCTGTCCCGCTCTTTCTCCGTCTCTCGATCCCCGTCTCTGTCTTTATCTCTGTCTCTGTATCTGTCTCGGTCCTTGTCCCTGTCCCGTTTCTTGTCCTTGTCGTGATGCCTGTCCCTATCTCGGTTTCTGTCTTTGTCTCTCTCCTCTTCCCTCTTACGTTTATGGGATGAGGAAGGCGGGGGCACCGTGTGGGTGCTGTGAGAGGAATGTGTGGGGTGAGAGGGATGGGAAGAGTGGGAAGCGGCTGCCTTGACTGTTGCTGCAGCAGCCTGGGTGATAGCAGCTCTGGCTTTCTCCTTTTCTTTCTGTAGCCTGGCTATGTCTCGCCTCAGCTCCTCCTGAGAAAGACAAAATACGTGGAGTAATGTATAGTATCCCCGCTGAATATATTTTAAACTCCTCTCTAAATTTCACGATAAAGAATGATTCCTGGATATCTCAACTCTTACACTGTATACATAAGCATCTTGGTGAAGGCCGACTGTGCTAACCTGTACTTGCAGCTGCAGCTCCTTGTCCAGCAGGGCCCTCTTCTTCAGGATCTCAGCCTTCAGCTGTTCTTTGTGCTTGTACAGCAGTGCAGTCAGCTTGGTGGCATTCTGTTTAGAGCGTTTCTGCTCCACCACCTCCTCCTTCTTTCTCTTCTTAGCTGCCTGCTTCTCGTCCTTCTCAATCTTGTCGAGGATAAACTTCATCACCTGGTTACACACAATCATTCTAAAAAACAGAGGACAGTAGGGCGTTGTTCAGTTGGTGGTGCAGTTATGGGGTGGAGAGTCAGTAAACCTTTCTATTAGGATACATGGACAACAAGAGTGGAGGGAAATGAAAATACTACTGTAATCTACAGGATATATTAACATTTGTCATAAAGCGTCATAATTCTGTGATTATTAAGACCCAAACCTCTGGTTCTCCTCCCGCTCTGCTGCAGCCAGGGTCTTCCTCTGTTTCAGCTGTTCTGCTGTAGCATTCTGTTTCACTACCACCTGACAACGAATAAAACCTTCTGTTAACATTTACAGTATCTAGATGCTGTAAGAAATGAATCATCGTGAATTGTTCTTTTTGAGTCAGACCTGTTTTTGGATGCTATCCCCAGGGCTAACAGCCTGCAGATTCTGCTCTTTCTGTTCCCTTTTCGCCTCGTGGTGTTTCTTCTTCTTTGGTTTTTGTTGTTGTTGCTGTTGTTGTTGTTGTTGTTGTTGCTGTTGTTGTTGTTGCTGCTGCTGCTGCATCCTCTGGAGCTGCTCCTGTACGCTCGCTGGCGCCTGTATGGTCACCATGTTCTGGATCTGGTGGGCCTGAATTTGCCCGCCTGTCTGCTGGATCTGGATCGGCAGCTGCAGTTTGATCTGCTGGGGAACTGTGCCACCCTGCTGCTGTGCCTGTGCCTGGATCTGGGCTTGGATCTGGGCAGCAACATGGGGCGGCAGAGCCGAGAGTAGCTGGACCGGCTGTTGGAGGCCTGGAACGGTGATGAGCTGATGCCTGATTGGAGACTGGACCTGAAGCTGAGGCTGCGCTTGAACTTGAGTTTGGTTCTGAGGCTGGAACTGGACCTGGAGCTTAGCTTGGACTTGAGGTTGGGTTTGGACCTGAAGCTGTTGCTGGACCTGGGTCTGCTGCGGTGACTGGACTTGAAACTGGGGCTGGGTTTGGACTTGAGTTTGGACCTGGGGCTGCTGCTGGGCCTGAGGTTGTGGGTGAACCTGGCCCTGTTGCTGGAACTGGACCTGAACCTGGGGATGGAGTTGGGTTTGCATCTGGGGCTGGAGCTGAGTTTGGGCCTGAGACTGAACCTGGGGTTGAGGTTGAACCTGAGGCTGTTGCTGAGCCTGGGGTTGGGTTTGAGCCTGTGTTTGAAATGGAGCTTGTACCTGGGGCTGGTACTGAGGTTGGACCCTTGATTGGAGTTGGGCCTGGGCTGGGGCCTGGACCTGGGGCAAGGTTTGGTTTTGGGACTGAAACTGCACCTGAGGTTGATTTTGAGCAAGGGGTTGTACTGGGGCTTGGGGTGGTTGCTGAGTTTGTGGCTGAAACTGAACTCGGACCTGGGGGTGGTTTTGGGCTTGTGCTTGGGCCTGAATGTGTGGCATTTGTTGGACTTGGCCATAGGGCTGGACCTGAATCTGTGTACAGATTTGGGCTTGACGCTGGGGTTGAAGTGGAGTATGGGTTTGGGGCTGGAGCTGAGGCTGCGTTGGTCTAGTAACAACAGAAGAGACTGGTAATCCCTTCACATGAACCTGCACTGCTGAGACTGGAATTTGAGACATCTGCTGCATGGATACGACGGTAGGGTGCTGGACTTGTACTTGAGCTTGAGGAGGAAGAGATGCTTGGGGCAGAGGGGTAACAGGTGAATGTGTGGAGACTGATGCAGGGGCAGAGGCGGGAACAGTGGCCAGGGCAGCTGGCTGAACTGGAGTCTGAGCTTGAGATGAGGCCGGAGCCCAAACCTGGGGCTGAGCTGCCCTCTGCTCTGTAAGAGCTACAACAGGAGGGAAACATAAAGAGAAGCAATGTATTAAAAAACAGTCAAACATTATATAGACAAATGACTAAAAGAGGACGGTGCTGATGTGCATTTGTGGGAATTAGGGTGGGTTCCTTACCTGGCACTGACGGTGTTGTAGAGGTGGCTGTGACTGGTGTCACAACAGCACTGGCCACAGCAGCATGAAGTGGAACGGGAGCTGTGGCTTGGATTTGGGTTAGAGCTTTGGCTGCGGATGGGACAGCAATTTGGGTGGACACAACAGCTATGACAGGAGCAGAGACAGGAGCAAGGGCAGGGGTTGGAACTTGGACAGGCGAGGGAAGAGAGGCAGAAACGGGCATTTGGGCCGAGTTAGTAGCAGCAACTTGGGCAGCGGCCTTGGCTGAGACAGGGGTTAAAGCAGGGGCAGGAGCAGTAACGTGCATCTGGACAGGGGCTGAGGTTAAGGCTGGGGTGGGGCTGAAGGCATGTGTCTGGAGCTGGGATTGAGGTGCAACTTGTCCTGGGACAGGTAGCGACACTGCAGTTTGGGTTTGTGTAGGGAATGAGCTTGGGATAAGGGTGGAGACTTGGTTGGCTGGGACTGAATTTTGTGCAAGCACAGGTCTTGCCACTTGGGGTTGCGGGGGGACAGAGGCTGGTGTGGAGGATAAAACCTGTGTCGAGGCCTGGGCTGCAACGTGTGGCAGTGTAGGCACGGGAGTGGATATTTGAGACGGTGCAGGGACTGATAATGGGGTAGTGGCTGAAACTTGGGCTTGCACAGGGACTGAGGCTGGGGTGGGGGCCAAACGTGGCATCTGTGTTGGGGGTGGGGCTGCAACATGTGTTGGGGCAGGTACAGGGGCAGCCATTTGGGTTTGGGCTAGGGCTGAGGGAGTCGTCTGGACTTGGGTTGGACCTTGGGTTTGAGGGGTCTGAGCTACGGCAGGCTTTGTAGGGGTAGCAGTAGTGGGCACTGAAGTTGAAGCTGATGAGGATGGGGGCATGGGAGTGAAGAGGAAGCGCTGGACCTGGCCATTGGGCATGGCTGCCTGCATTAGCTGCTGACCAGGACCAGGGATGACTGTCACACCCTGTGGGATGATTTGCAGCTGTCCCTGGGTCTGGCCCTGACCCTGGATCACCACCGTCAGACCTGGGTTTCCACCCTGCAGAGTTGCAAACAGAAGGAGTTTTGCCTTCAGCTAACAGTGACATAATTCTAAACTTTCTTTATACAGCAACATTTAAAACAAAGTTATGAGTTTCTTTACAAGAGCAAAGAAAATTAAAACATTTTAAAGACTTCAAGACAGACTTTCACTACAGGAGAAAAAATATTTTATGTATAAGTAGAGAGGACAAGAGGGTTAGGGTTAAAATACAAAATAAATGTGCCCTCACCTGAGCACCCTGTGTTAGCTGCATGAGCTGTGCCATAGTGAGTTTAACTTGGCCCTGCTGTGGTCTGTTGGTCTGGGGGGAAGCTACAGGTGACTGTCCAGGTGCTGTAGTGGCTGCATGAGGTGATGGTGCAGGACCTGCTGCTCTCTGCACTGCAGTCGTCTGCACAGGTGGAGAACCAGGCACAGCTGTGGATCCAAGCTGGCCCGTCTGGGTCACAGCCTGCTGAGGTTGGCCTGGAGGGGATAAAGAGGGAGTAAGATTTTTTTTTATCTTTATTTGTAAGGCAAGAGCCGCCAAGGCTGAAGACATTCATTTGTGAATGGAAATGATCAGTTTGACAGAACACCTTGCTGAGCTGGACCTCTGACCATTGTTGCGCCCACAGAGGTAGACAGGGTCGGTGACTGGCTCATTGTTGTGGCCTGGAACACAAAGCCAAAAGGTAAAATCATCAATCATCATGCTTAACATTTTCCCTAGAGTCAAGTAAAAACTGAAAAGGACAGGGTGAAAGACAAAAGACCTGTTGCTGGGTAGTTGATGCAGAGGTGGTGGCTCTGAGGTTGATGTTGCCAGTCGTAGGATGTAGTGTGCTGTATGTCCTAAGGTTCGCAGGGGGCCCAGAGGGGAAAATGCCCAGGACTTTCTGCTGGACTACACCTGTTGATGGGAACAATTACGTAAGGAAAAAAGCAAATATGCGTTGGCTACATGCAGTGATGTATAGAGGTGGCGAGGCATGCACTCTGTGTGTGTGGGGAAGATCTTTGGAGTGTCTTGTTTGTTTAAAAAAATTGCACAAAAGCAACTGAAAAAGCTTCAGTCCACGGGATAACAGTAGTTTATACACAACTCAGAGAAAAGCTCAGACACAAAAAAACGCAAACCAACTTTTGGCCACAGAAGCTCTTGCATCTAATGTAAAAAAGAAAAAAAAAAGAAACTGTTGGCATCATCCATGCTCAGCGCCAGTACTTATCACAGGCAGATTATGCCTCTCACATGACACTTCCATCCATTTTGGCAAGTGTAAGCCCAAACCGGCGGAAATGGATGACACTCGTGCTCCCTACCTCCTTGGGTGGTGGGCATGTTGAGCGTGACAATCTTGCTGTTAGCGGGCAGCGGGAGTTTGGCGGCGAGGACCTGGCCAGCCACAGTCACTGGGCTGCCAGCGATCTGGAAGGTTTGCTCTGAGGTGGCGATGCCGCTAGCCACGGTGGCCACCGAGCCAGTGGAGGCTGCAAGACACACCATGCCACCTGCAGTCACGCATACCTACAAGGGCCACCGCGACAGCCAGTCTACGGCTGTGGTGTCCACTGGAAGGTTTGACTCAACAAAGGGCTGATATTTTGAAAATTTGGGATTATTGCTATGCCATGTGTTTAAACTTTCATGATACACAGGCTCTCCTGCAGCCCTTTAGGATATAAAGGACTCAAAAAATTTGAAAAAACAGGATTGAAAGTGGACACCACGAGCCACATAGTAATTTTGGCAAGCCAATCACATTTACTAATGTAGAAAGTAGACACAAAAAAAAAACAGTTGTGGAAAGTCATGCCAATGAATGACATCTTACAAAATGATATGGTGGTCAAACAACGATTGAAAAATGAAAATAAAAAGGGAAAACCAAAAAAAGTCTCTTGTAACGAAGTCCTTTGTCTGCCTGTCTCTGACAGAATATGATGGATGAGAAGGCACGCAACTCTCAACCATTCTATGTGGGTATGTATATGTTCAGATGGGGTGAAGATAATTCAAATTATCCTCGTTTTGACTGGCTTACCTGAGCTGTTGTTGGTCTGACCCTGCTTTACCCAGGAAGCAAAAGACTGATGGAAGTTTTTGTCTTGCTGGAAGGAAACTGGAGAGCCCAGTTTGGAGGCCAGGACCATCTTAGTTCCAGGTGTGACCTGTCCTGTCCTCTGGCCCATGGATGTCGGGGTGCTGGGAGTACTGGCTGAGGTGCTGGTTGTTGAGGAAGTGGTGGCAGTTGTACTCGGTCGCTGCTGCTCCAGACGTTTCTAAAACCAAAAAGTTAGAACACTTTAGGTATAAAGACACTTTGTCGACCTCCCAGTACAATGCTACCCAACTTAAACCTAAACAAGGTCGTACTAAACCAGAAAAACTGTTAACACGTGTGCGTGCAGTGTACCTGCTGGGCAGCCAGTCTGGCCTGTTTCAGCTGATTCTCCAAATGTGCCTTGACATCCTCTGCTGTCTTCAGGCTACTGCCAGTCTTGGAGGGATCAAGACCCTGTGACTTGTCCCTCTCCACTCTGTAATATCAAGGAAAAATGTGACAATCTGCTCTATCAGAAGAATTCAGTCATGTTTGGGGCCAGAGGAGGCTTGCTGTGCGTTTCTCACTTTTCTGCAAAGGCCCTGATCTCCCACAGCTCCAGGTCCTCTTCGGACACCCATGTCTCCACAGCAATAGGCCCAGTCAGCTTGGCTGGCTCCTGCTTCTTGGGCCTCAAGGCGCTTGAGCGCAGGCCTTTCCTCTGTGGAGTGGGGGTTTCTACTCATTGGAAAAGAGAAACAAACTATTCATTATCCTTATTAAACGTTGATAAAGCTCTTTCTTCAAATTTGCAATTTTTATCTTTTTTTTTAAATCCTACATTGTTTCTGAACAAATGTTTAGCTTTTACCTTTTGGAGTGTCTCTGTTTCCGAGGGGACAGATGATCTTCCTGATGCAGTATTCTGAGCGGATGCCGTAAGGCCCAACATCTCTTCGTTTTATAATCTCTATTGTGGTGATATCTGTGTCCGTGGTTTCTGCCGAAGATATTAGTACAATCATTTAAAATGACAACTCTTAATAGTCATATTACTACAAGCACTCATCCATGATTGGAAGGTGGAGACACCAATGTTTTGTTGGCAGAAACAGAAAAGATTACAGAAGGCTTCCTCAAATAACACAGAGACCATGTCCAAAGGAAGTGAAAGATCGGTACAGGTGGAGATGAGGTGTACAGCATTTTCTCACCTTTGCGAGTAGTCCCTACAGCAGCAGAGGGCTTCACAGCCATGTCGTCCCACCTCAGGCAGGCCCACAGCAGCCTCAGCATCAGGCTGACCCCTGCCAGCGACCTCACGGTCTGCAGGCGATACCTGAATGGGACACAGTAATAAAAAAACATGAGCTTCCAACAACAGTAAGCATGTTTACATTCACATTTCAATTTACTGTATTTGTATTTATTGTATTTTGTATTACACCCTGGTAACATAATATGGTGCTGATGAATCAAAAGAAAGGTTATTATTGCCATGTGAACACAATATGGACAGACAACAAAAACCCATCAGCAATGGGAAACAATGCTGACATTCATTGGTGTCTGAGCTACGGTTAGCATTACATAATATTATCAAAATATTGTCAAAAGAATTTAAATTTTCACCTGGCTATTGTAAATGGACTACATAAGCATCCCAAACAATGTGTTAAAAGGTCTGAATGCGTTACCAACCTCCATGTGATCCCAAAAGTGGGCCGAGGTGAAGGGTAGGGCCATATATCCAGGGCGGGCTTGGCGTTGTAGTTGAAGATGGGCACCTCTCTGATGCTTCCCCTCCTCGCCAGCCTCTTCAGGTCATCGTTTGGCAGGATAAAGATGCTCTTCTTGCTGCTCTTGGTGACGAACTTGCGGTAGGACGGCAGGGCTGTCCCTGAGCGCGCTTTCTTGGATTTGGAGAACCTGAGAAGGCTGACTCGGTCTCTGGTGGAATACTCTTTACTAATCGTCATGGAGCTGGTTGTTGTTGAACCGGCAGTGCCCATCTTGGTGTCAGTGGCTGGAACTTTGGTCTTCTGTTGGACAGCTGCCCTGGAACTGGTCTGGGTGGTGGAGTTGGTAACAGAGGAGGCTTCGCTACTTGCTGCTTGAGACATCACATCAGACTTACTAATGCTGCTGGACAGGTCAGTTGTCGGGGCATTTTGAGACTCTGTGGTGGTGGTGGTAGTCTTCAAACCTTCGCTACTACTGTTGTCATTGGTACTATTACTATTCAGGCAAGAAGGGCTTGAAGATGGAAGCTTAGCAGGTACTGTCCCCTCACTGTTCACGGGCACATCCTCATTCTTACTGAGAGAGTCTCCTTTCTCTGCCACGTGGTTCTCTAATTTCGGGACTTTCAGGGGAGGTGGATGACATATGTCGGACACATCATTTTGCGAGAGGTTTCCATTCATGAGAGACTTGACAGGCTCTTTAACATCACCTTGGACTCGACTGGCTGGGTCTGAGTTAATGTTTGAGTCTGCAGGGGCGGTAACCCCGGCTTTCCCGTTCACCTGCACCGGACTGGTCTTGCTTTGGTCGACCTCCATGCTCTCCGTGTCGCTCTTTCCACTGCCTTGCTCAATTTCCTCATACCCACGTTTCTTGACATTCTCTCCCACTCGAGCCACCTCTGGCTTCTGTGTTCTTTCTATTGCATCTGCTATACAATTGTTTTTACTGTTGAGCTCAGTGCTCGCTAGGGGTCCTCCATTCACTTCTTTGTGAGCTAAGGCCTCCCCACCGTTCCCCTGCACAGCATTTACCTCCGTCTGTTTGCTGTGGTTGGGCGCTGTGGTGTCTGATTTGACATCCAAGCTGTCTGCCTTTATCTCCGTCTGCTCCTGCTCAAAGTGAAGCTTTTTAACCACGTGGTCTTTCACTTGAAGGCTCTCCTCTTTCTCTTCTTTTACACAGGGGGTCACAGCAGGCTGCTGTTTGCCTGACGCGGATCCTTCAGTCTTAACCCCGGAAGTAGGCTTTGTGGTAACCATTTTGGACAGCAGGGCCGCCTGTCTCATCCGTTCTAGCCTCTGCTTCTCCTCCAAGGTGAACTGTTTTACCCGGCGCTCCAAAAGCCCATCCAGTTTGGAGGGCTTTACCTTCTTCTTATAGGCTGTCCGCAGCTGGAAGCCCTCGCTGACGTTCACAACATCGTAGTAGAGCTTTGATGCAGTGCTCTCCTCCTTCTTGGGTTCTTCATCTCCCTGTCCCTGTACCTGTACTGGTTCTTCCCTCACAGGCTGCACAGACGGCGAGGAAGGGCCTTGGTTTTCACCTTTATCTATAACAAAGAGTCACGGAGGTAAGTGGATAATGGAAATGTATATCCGTACACAAACAGCATCAAGGAAAATCCAAACATAAAAGGAGGTCATTTAATTTTAAACATTTACCTTTTTCATCTCTTGAAGCAGCAGTTTCGGGGCAGGGGTCGACCTCCATTTTTTCATTTTCTCTCTTCTCTTCTATATTTTCCCCCTGCTCCTCCTCCGTGGGCTTTTCTTCCTCTTTGGAGGTCTGAGGTTTGCGCTCTTCCTCTGATGAAGTACTATGCGATGACGCAGTGACAGTTGCTTGTTCGCTGTCCTCGTCTGCTGCGTTTTGAGTAGTCTGCTTCTCAGTTTCCATCAACTTTTTCTGCTTATTTGTGCAGGCTGCTGCGTTTTCCTTGCTCATTTTAGCTGCTATGAAGACAGCGGGGGGGGGGAAAATCATAATATGAGTCAAAAGTGCCAGCAACAGGAGAATATATTGAGGAAATTATGCCAGTTTATCCCTTACCCTCTAGTTCGTTGCGGTAGTTTACGTTTGTGTTCCCTGGTAGCTTTGGAACAAAACGTGGCACACGAGTCTTACTGACCCAGCTCCAGCCACCATACCCTGTCACTCTGTACTCCTCCCCCTTCTGCTTCCACACCTTGATAGAAAAACACACCAGAGAGGCACAAAATAATGAAGCTTTCAGATGAAGAGCCACAATCATTTCAGAGAACATTTATACGCATTAAAACTGAGAAACACTATCAACTGTAAAGCAGCCTTAAAGACACAGTAAAGTTCCGTGACAATATCAAGATCAAAATACCACACAATGTGTAGGCTCTATGGCAATATCAGCACTATTCCAATATACCACTGCTTTTATCTTTCAATGCACTAGGTCAGTGAACCCAACCAGGGGTACTTCTGCAGTTGCAAGGGGCTACGTACAGAGATTGTGGATTAGCTCAACTAACAATTGAAATTACGATTTGAACACAATTGAGAGTGTGTAAAAACTAATTTTAGGTCTAAACAGTTAGCTAAAGGTAATGGATACATGGTTGAAATTTCTAGCTTCTGCCAGTAATAGAAGTGTGAATGTAAACTGCACCCAACAACTTAAACACTGACAAAATAACAATATCCACTTTTATACTGTTTACAGTGTTAAATAACATCATGTTTAAAATACATTCAAATGAACACATTTGGAACATTTGTTGATGAAGGAGTACTTGAGGGCTGTGGGGATGTGTCTGGAAAAAGAAAGGTTGGGAACCACTGCTCTAGATCAGTATGTGTGATGTAAAACCTCCTCTACGGCTACAGGAGGAGCTGAATGACAGATGAAAGACACTGCCGCTTTACCTGGTGCTTGATGGGGATGGTGTACTTCACCCAAGTGGCCTGCTGCAGTGTCTCCTCATCCTCCAGTTTTTTCTCTCGCTTTTTCACCTTCTCTTTCTCCTCCCGCTCCATGGAGGTCATGCGATGTAGCCTGAAGCAAGAAAATACAGCATATAACCAAGATGTGAGAAATCACTGGTGTAGTGAGTGACACAGATGATGAGTAACTTGAGTCCTGTTAGTCTTTTGGAAGCACACTAAATGTGCTGCTAGTGTGTGTAGTTGTTTGACTGCCGTTCATGCAGCTAGTTTTGTTCTTCCTTTACCTTGTGTGTCCAAGAGAATCTTTCCATACAGGCAGCATGACCACTGGTTTGATGGCACACTCCAGTATGGCCAAGGCCAAAGCAAACTCCCTGGCCTTGCTACACATCTGCACTGCTTTGTTCCAGTTGGTTCTGGAAAAAACAAACAAACACAGAGACAAACTGTGTGAAACAACAGATAAAACAGCCCATCTGCACATTTCTTCCATAAAGCTTCATCATATTTGAAGCTCTTACACCAAGAAAAATGGATCATCATATCTTGCAAGAATTTAAATGAATTATTATTTTTGAATAGTTGGGAAATTTTGGGAAATTCACTTATACGCTTTCTTGAAATTTGGCTGCTCTTCATGGTCAATTACAAAGTTGAAATAAAGGTATAAATAGCCTGTAATCTATTATTTTGAGCAGTTGGTAAGTCACCAAGAAGTTTGTATCAGTGCCTGCTTACCAGCTCAAAAGGTGCTGTAGTGTAACAGCCTGTGAAACAACAGTGGATTTGTACCTGTGTGATGCCCAGTTAGGATGCATGAATGGTCCAGGGACATTGGTCTCCAACTGGATGATGGTGAGACGTAGGGTGGAGACCGTCAGGCTCCGCGATCCGTAGATGGAGCCGTTCCATTTGAACTCGGACGCGGTGGTCAGGCTGAACTTGTGGGAGAGGTGGCGTCTCTTGTCGTGGTCCTCGCGGTGCTGATGTTTGTTTAGGGCCAGGACATTGGTGCTGTACTGGTTGTGGTAGACCCTGTATTTACCCTCCTGACCCAGTTTGAACAAGTTGTTCAAATTCACTGTAAGGTCCCTTTTTAAGAAGGTGAGACGCGAAGCGTCACCATCAGAGCGTACAGGAGACGACTGAAACATGAGAGGGAACATTACATTCAACTTAACTATGAGACATAAAAATAAAAGCTGCTTTTTTAAGGATGTGCTCAGTATCTATCTATCTATCTATCTATCTATATATATGTATATTTCTGTCAAACAGAATTAAAATAACGGTGGAATTAAACAACGTTTTATTTTAGACTACAGTTCTCACCATCACACACATGCCTCACCTCTTTGCTGCCTCTGGGCGTTTGATTATTCGATTCCCGTCCTGTTGCTCTCCCTCTATCACCCTTGACCCTTTTGTTGTACTCATCTGTCATTCAGAAAGCAGATGACACTATCAGTGCAACAGCAAACTCAGTGACACACCGAGAGACAATTTAACACAACTTAACTGATTTCAAAATCGGTGTTTATTGACTTTTCGAGCACGAACGAGTCTCGCTCATGTTGTGTACCTGTCCCATCCTGGCTGGTGAAAGAGGACTGAGAGGACCGATCAGCCAGGTCAGGCTGCTCTGGTTTCCTGAGGCTCCCACATCCAGAAACCTGGCTGCTGCCACTACTCGCCTCTGGTTGACATGGCTGCTGCTGTGGCTGATCTTGGGTTTGGACCTGCGACTCGTCAGGCTGCTTATGTTCACTGCTGGACTCTGCTTTTGTGTCCTCATCTACAAAA
>NTHP01000925.1:0-14371 GCA_003416845.1 Oplegnathus fasciatus | reverse complement strand
AAAAAATAGGGATGCAAGGAATGAAACTGAATTACATTAATAACAAGCAACGTGCTTTAAGCAAAGATGGCAGCTGTGTAAACAAAAAAACAAAAACAAAACAAAAGATATTGATAAAAATCTAACCTCTTTTCAATATACCAACAAACTGTTAAAAAAAATAATCTTTAGTGGTCCAGCTAGGCCTATAAAACCAAACCCATCTTGGGCAGGAAAGGCTACACAAATCCAAAACAAGCCGTGCACTTGCTGCCAAATCAAGACACCAGCTCTGCCTTTGAGTTGTTAGGGGACAGAGTCCTGCATATATATGCAGCTCTTTGTTGACGAGGTAGCAGGTGGGGCTTCCAGGCAGAGAGCCTTTTGTCGGAGCAACAGGAACCCACCCAAATGCCCATAAATTGGAATGAGAATAAGGAGCTGGTTGTGACAGACGTGGCGTGCTAGCTGCTGCCAGGGACGCCGTCTACCACAGTGCCAAAAGCGTGCTTTTTCAAGACCACGAGCGCAGCAGACAACATATAACGCAAGACAAGAAATGAATGCACCAAAAATAAATTGAGCATTTTGCTGCCAAAGCAGGTGCTGAGTGCAACAGCTTTAGTTTCATGTTCAGAGTGCGTCCAGACAAGACAAATGGCAGAAAATGGCCTGCAACAGCTCACGGTCTCTCAGGAACAATTAAATGAGAGGAGAAAATACCTTCTTACTATCTAATTAGATGTTTACTGAAGATAATGAAGACATGTTGTGAAAGGGAATTTGAAAAGGATCAGGCTAATTATGGTCAGTCCAGTGTTGCATGAGTGGTGAGAGCTACAATGTTATAGTGAGCTATTCAAAAAGAAAGGAGGACTTAATGGCCACAGCTGAGAGTGCGTTGTCTGAAATGTTAGTCATGTCCAGGTATAAGCACAGAGACCCACAAAGTCCTCTTTCACAGTGTGTGCCATCCGTGGAGGCTGATGGAATTAGAAATTCAGCTGAGGAAACAATTCTCCGCTGGGGAACATGTAATAAAATGAAATAAATGAGACATAAATGAGACACACAGTACCCGTTTTGAAGCCACGTGAAACAGAAGGGGAAAACACAAATGTTCGGTTAACAAGCAGCCACCAAATGCAACAAACATAAAGTGTCTGAACAAAAGCAATCTGAGACCAGTAACACAATAGTTGTGAGTAGCATAGCAACATGTGATGCTAAACCCCAGAGGGAATGGCCACATTGGTCTGTCAGGCAGAATTTTGGAGGGATATCTAAACCTTGCAGACATGGCAGAGGGATAAGAAAAGAAAAAATAAACAGTCTTTTAATTCAAAGCACTGGAACACCTACAATTACCTCCATATTATCCCAGGTTTGCCAGGGATGGAGTACACCGTGTTCATTATAATTTATCCAAAAACAAAGCTTGGACGCCTCCTCAAGTCCAATTAACAAAAACAATGGCAACAAATCTGTCCAAATCACCTTAAACCGGATTAAGCTTGCCGCCTCTAAAACAAAAGGAAACCTGACTATAAAATTACAAATGTAAAGAGACAGAAAACAAATCAGTGTAGCCACCCTTAAACCCAACAAGGCAAATGGGCAAGGGGAAAAGGGCAGGGTACAGTTAGCTGCAACCAGCAGAGACAAGGAGACAGATGAAGATGGACGTGCAGCCCAGCAGCAGGGTATGAAGTGGAGGGTGAGTTGAATGGCTAGAGATGCTGCAGCCAGCTGGACACCGGAGCGACTCCGAGTACCTGTCCTTTGCTGCTTTGCCAACGGAGGGGACTCCCCACTCTCCTGGCTCCTAGAGTGAGCAGGCTGCATTTCCTTGTTAGGCTCAAGGGACTCCGCTTTAGGCACGGCTGCGTCCTGGGTGGCCGAGGACGGGTTAGGATCGGACACGCAGCTCTCCTCTGCAGCAGGGGAAGCCGTGGCTGCTGTGGTATGACATACATACACAGGGCGAACAGCACCATCGCAGACATAATATTAGGTAGGTAAGACGTAAAGGTCTTGATACTGCTGCAGAGACATCGCTGACACAGTTCCATACAACAAAAGAACAGCACTTCACTTTGCACATGTAGGAAAACTACACCTGCTGTACTACTGTGTCTTCTGTTTAGGAGTTACTTTAGGAGAAATGGTGTGTAAGAGAGAATTAGAGAATTTGCAAAATACTGTACATTAAGTTCACCTTTACCTTGTGAACTAGCTTTGGATTCAGTGTGTTGGTGGTCTCCGTTGTCAAGCTGCGAGGTGAACTCGGCGGTGTCCTCCGCTGTCTTAACAGAGCCCGTTTCTACTTCCTGCTTTTCCTCCCCCACTCGCCTCTTTGTTTCCTGTGCCTCCTGCCTGATCTTCATACGCTCCATGATCACATCTGCAAACAAAAAGAAACATATTCTTTTTTTTAAAATGAGAGGCAGCAATTACATATATTCATTTAACGCCAAGAAGGGCTTGGCGTTAGATGGTAAAATTTAAACAAATGTAAATGCTATGTCTGGAGCAACTGCTCGTTCCAAGTTAGGATGAGATCACAACAGAGTAAATAAACACTTTGTTTGTCCTCAAGTGAAAAAACAACGTGAGAAAGAACAAAGTATTTGGTGGTTTAAGATTTAAGTTAGTTAAAGTATGGCATAATACAGTCCATAATGCATCATACTAATAAGTTATCAGGGCAAAAACATTAAAATATTGTAAAGTACAACATCATTCCTCCTTCTTTATGTTTCTATATGAAGATCACTTGCTCCGATTAAAAACATTAGCACTGCAACTAACAATTGTTTTCATTGCTGATGAATCTGCCTGTTATTTTGTAACATTTTTTGTCTATAAAATGTCAAAAAATATGGAAATGTCTTGTAATTTCCCAGAGCCCAAGGTGATAATGACTGAAGTGATTAATGATTAATATGATAATTGTTGTAGCTAAATGTTCTGTCTTTCGAGTAATTGTTTCAGCTCTACAAAAAATATTTGAAAGAAGAAACCAGGCAACTGGAGCATAACACATTCCTATGATAAAATGCTGGTTCTCGGTTCCACGTGACCTTTGACTGGTTAATCTGACATATGGTATATAAATCAAGAAACATAATAAGACAGTAATAGTGTGAACTTGTTCTTAGACGCTAATATATCTAGAGTCGATAACTAAGTTAACCAAGCAAGAAAAGTTTCTTTTCTCAGAAGACCAAAATCTCCAGAGAACCGTGTTTCATAACTACAGTTTTCACTGGGACAGAAACAGCAGTGTCCCAACCAGCTTAAGTGAAGAAAAGCAAGGTGCAGGCAGCACTGTGCGGCAGCAGAAGTGGGCTTTTAACGGATGAAATATACCAGCAACAGCCATAAATCACTTATGATGGGGAAAAAAAAAAAGCACTGCAATGGCTTTACAAAAACATCTTGTCTTCCATTTTGGGCTACAGAAAACCGATTCAAACCTCTAGTTTTTGACAGAACACCAGAGGCACATCCCCAATAAAACATAGTACCCCACTGTCTTTCTGGGAAATGGAATCAGGCAGTTGGGTGACAAACACAGGAAAACTGTTACAAAAACAGATATGTCAGCCTGTCAAACAGAAACGGAAACTGCTGGCATAGTGATCAAAAGTCTTCTAACCACTCCGTCTCCTTGGAGGAAGGTGGAGGGGGGGAAACAGTTGCTTGTTGTCGGAGAGAGAGAGGAAGAAAAGGCAGCACCTAACATTTCGGAGTCAACTGTCATCACAGCAGAGCACTGCTGCCTGAGGGGAGGAACTATGTTATCTGAAGCTTAGTTTCTGAATGTAACCCTGCAGGATACAAATACACACACTCAGCTACATGCTTGAGTCACACATGCCCTGATCATTAATGCTTTCCCTGTGTCACCTTCAAATGCTGCTCACACGAACACGAGACCATCCTCCTCACAAGTGCCAGAACAGGATTACACCACAAGGCTCAAATGTATCTCTATTCTAGGAAATGAAAACAACATCAAACCCGTACCGTTGACAGCAGTGAGGTAGGCTTTATTGTTTCCACGGGCCTTGTTGGTGAGGTCCTCTGTGATGTCCATGTGAGCTTGCACTTCCTCCTTCATCTCTTCCAGAGTGGCATGGAGGTCCATCTCCCAGTACTCTTTATCCAGGCACTCCACGAGCTCCTCCAGCTGCGCCTTGGTGCTATAGTACCAGATCTTTTTCTTCTCATGCTCCCCATCCTCCTCGCTGGGGAGCGAGAACAGAATAGGCACTTAGATAGAGTGCTAAATATCACAACGAACCACATTAGAGACAACATAAACATGTTCACTGCATGACACAAGGCATTACATGGAAACAAATTTACTAAGTAATTAATTTATCTTACTTAGTAAAATAATATCACTGGTGTTGTAAATACCTTGTTGATTTTTTCATTAAAGAAACATTGATAATTACAATAAATTGCGCACTCTGTTAACTAGCTGCCATTTATGAAGAAATTAAGATAATCAGCTTCAAGATAAAAGTGCCAAGGACAGATTAACTCTACTAGACTGCTCATCTACTCAATAATATTCTCCTGGTGCACAACAGTTCAGCTCAAGCATCAAGTGCCTTTTTTCACCAAATCAAAAACATTAAAAGGCTCTGAAGAGACTGTCCGACAGTAACATATATTCAGCCTTATATTTGCAAAGTCTGTGCTCAAACAGAGCGTACACTTGGGGTGGGGGTGAGGAGGCAATCAGGAGAAGCATCACTGCCGGTAAAGAGAAAAAGGTTTGGGATTGCATGTCTCTCCTATAATCTTCAGTCAAACAAATGACTGAATTCATGGAATTATGTCGCATTCAACTCGCCAAGTGATTTTCCCAGTAACTTTCAGTTTCACTCTCCAGCTGTTTCGAATTTTAGCTTACACACACACACCCACACCCACACAGCATAGAGACAGGTCTGGTGATGTGAGACTACCTTTAAGGAAACTAATTCAACTGGCTGCAATTTTGTTTGCATGCGTTTTGTTTTATTTGTTCCTATTTGAGGCCTATGTTTGTCATGTTTAGGGTAAATGTGCATTTGCTTTCACACCTAAAACTCCTGAGATTAAAGGTGTTTCATAAGGCTATTATTGAACATTTACATGGGTCATGGGTAACTACATAGCCACTACTTTTTCATTGCTTCATGACTATGGTGACATGAATGCTTAAGCTCAGCACCTCAGATCTTTACACCGTTTCCCACAGTGCATTGAGGTATACAACTAATATTAACTACTGTACCTTGTAAGCGATCATTATATGAATGGATCTAACTGAATTTGTTAAAAACTACCTGTAGGGCTGGGCAATAAGGCTGCAATCAAAATCACTATATTAATAAGAGCATGTACTATATTCTATATTATGATATCAATATACATAGTGATATGGCAAAGGTAAACAAAAATAAATTAAAAAAAAAAAAATCCACTTGATGTTGATTGCACTGAAGTGTGTTCCAATGTAATGGAATACATGAGACAAACCTCTTCACAAATGTAAAATAAACACCTCAATAATTAATTGTTTTCGATTACAATTTGCTTGGAAACATTAATTTGGACAACAGAAGTCTGTAAAATAAACCAGCGATTATCACAATACGACTCCAGCGAAAGTTGATATATGATAGCATTGAGTTACTGCCCAGCCCGCGCCCTCTGCTTTGAACAACTTGTAAAAGGGGTGTATCACGCCACTGTGTTTAACCAAGTTATCAGCTGGACACCACTGTACTGGCACTGTCGCTCCTTCTGCTTTGAATGTATTTGATGACAACATGTGTTTTGAGTTGATATGTGATGTAACATGTTTTCCTGTAGTGACTGCAACTCTTAGCTGCTATAATAACAAAGCCAGACTTGAGAATGAGATTCTGGATCTGAATGTGTTTTCACCTGGTTAAATAAAAAGGATAAAATATTTCCCATTTGTTTTCATTTGTGGTGCTAACTTAATGCACATTCACTATAACCTGTTTTAGGAAATAAAGCCGTTGGCACAGAGTGAAAGGTAATTCTAGTCGAAGAGACGGGCAGCGAGGGTCCTAACTTACACAATAATCCTTCTGTTTAGGAACCAGTATTTCCTCTGGTGGCGGTCATATCCAATGGGCTCCTGGCGGATGTATGGCCTGTTCTTCTGAGCCTCTGCCACACAGTCTGTGACACCAGGCACCTTGTGCGCCACACAAATCTCGCACTGCCACTCGTCCTCTGGAACCTCCTCCAGTGGCGGTTTCACACACTCCAGGTGGTAGACTGCTGAGCAGGTCTCACAGCACAGCAGGTCACCCAGGCGGTGACACACACGGCAGTGGTCGTCATACTGCATACTGCCGTCAGACATCAGCTCCTCGCGGGCGATGTTGGTGGTGAGAAACTGGTCCACCAAAAACTGTAGCACCTTGATCTTACTTTCAAGTGGACTGTAAGGATACTCATCCACCTCCTGATACGGCAGGACATGATGGTACTCCCGGTCGCTCTCGCAGTACGCCCGCAACACCTCAGGCCATGTCATGCCATCAATAAAGTACAGAGTGGAGTTGACGCTGTCCTTGAGGTCAGCGGGGCCGAAGGTAGTGTTGGAGGAGTCCTCCTCACGTAGGATGGCCTTCAAGAGGGAAATGTGGGTCTCTGCTATTAAAGTGCACTGCTCCTGGCCTACCAGTGCTGCACAGAAGTCCTCAAAGCGGAAGGGGGACAGACGCAGCACTGTGCTGAAGTTCCGCAGCACCTCGTAGATGGAGGTGGCACTGAGCAGCTCCTCGCTGGGCACCAGGAGATCCTCAGAGGTGTCAGGAAGCTCAAGAGGGGGTATCTCCTTCTCCTCCAGAATGGGCGTGCGAGGTCGGGGAGCCCGTGGTTTTTTCTTCCCTGTAGGATACATAAATATATTAATAAACCATAATTAGACCTCTTTGATCCATAGGCTACAGCAGAGGGTATTTAGGGTTGTATGAAAGGACTGAGAATCACAGTTTAACCATCTTTCTGCACCTTCAGCTGGATATATAGTGCATCATCTCTAAATGTAGGCTGTAACTCACGTTATTTTCAAACCTACAGGCGCAGTTAGCTTGCCAGGACAATTAAAAAGAGACAAAATTCAACACATTACACCCCAAAAAATGTGAAAAGCGTAAATTGTGAAGTCTGGTAGCAAACTTGCAAGTGTGCTACTTCGGCTGAGCCGGCTCAACACATGGCCGGTGTCATTATTAGCTAAATGAGGCTGCCTCATCTTCCTGCATCCAGGAAAAACATTAGCTGCTCGGCTGGCTAATAACATAAAAGTTAGTCAGACCACACATTATAACCTCTCTTTCTTGGTCTTGCACCGTGAAAGACATTAGCTGCCATTTTAGGATGAGTTTTGAAGTGAATTGTGGGGTTAACTAAGTTGAAAGTAGGCAATGTGATAAAAAATGACATGCATGCTAACTAACGAAGCTAAGTTAGTTAGCTAGCTCTTTTCTTTCTTTCTTTTTTAATCAGATTTAAATCAGAAACTAACATTTCTTATTCACCCAAAAAGCAGTGAGTGTTGCGGGTGTCTAGAAATATGTAAAGTTACCTTTATCTATCTAACTCACACAGACTTGAGGATGACAGGAGGCAGCATGAGCTAATTTTACCTGCTAACGTTAGCATGCTAGCAGCTAAGTTCTTGACTTAAATGCAGCCGGATAATGTTTGGAGTTTAAAGGGCATTTTGCTGTTATTCTTAAAATACGTGTGATGTGTTTGAAAAGCTTGCTTTAAGGTGTGTTGACAGACGGTGATGGCAACAAGGTGAGCTAACAGCCACGGAGCCAATCCACCTGCAGTAGCATTAATGACTGCGGCCTGTGTTCATACAGTGTGCATTCTCCATTTTGAACAATAACCATACTGCTTTCAGCTCTGGGCTAAAACAACAACCAGCAGCATCTCTGGAGGTATTTTCCAACCCTTGTGTTGTATGTTGAGATGCTGGATCCACTGCCTGATCATGGTGTTTATTTACCCGGAGTGCTGGCGTGTGTGCTCTGACTCCGAAAGCTACTCTCTGTACAGTAGCTGGCATCATCCTCCTCCTCCTCCTCGTCCAGCACATCATCTTCAAGGCAATCAGAGTCCTCTTTGAGGGCCTCATCCTCCTCGGACTGAGGGTCCTCCTCAATAAACTCGTCCTCCTCCGACCTCAAACTGACAGCATCGTCCTCCTCCTCGCTCTCGTGGTCGTCGTACACCACTGTTTTGGACGCAGCCGTCCGCCTTCCTCCGCGACCCCCTCTGCCTCCTCTGCCACCGCCGCCACCTCTACCTCGTCCCCTGCCCCGTGTTGACGTGACGGATCCCCCTTTCCTCTTTCTGGTCGACTTGGTGGGCTCCCTTGTGGGGCTCTCGACGTCCTCATCCCCGCTGTCCCTCAACCGGGGCTTCAGATTCCTCCTCGGTCGCAAGCCCCGGGCCGTAGCTGGGGACGGCTCCTCGGCTGGTAGCGGTTTGGGCGGCCTGCCCCTCTTCCCTCTCATGATAAGCGAAAGCTATTATTTTACTATCCCAATTTTTGCGTTTATTTCGCCTACACGAACGCGAGCGAAAACGGCACCCCTACAAAGCTGGACCCGCGGGGATTCAGACGGTGCAGTAACCCCGAGAAGCCCCTGTGTCTTTTCGGGTGTGAAAGCTCAAAACGTTAGCCCGGCGTCCCGTTTGGGTTCGCCTAGAGCCGCCATTTTTCTTCTTCTCTGCCTCTCTGGCTGAACAAACAGGAGGCTCTCACTAGAGGAGTCACGTGGTGACTCTGCTTCCAGCTCAGTGGCAACAATGACCGAAATGACTATTACTCGCAATTAGTTTCACATTTTTACTCACACTTCGGGTATTTTTGCTTATAGAAGCCAGTGTGTGGTTTCAGCTGTAATGAGCGCTGAGCGGGAACGTGGTTGCTGCTGCACCGCAGGTTACAGCTGCCTCTTGGGGCATATAGATGGGAGCAAACAGCAGGGTAATGCAGTTAATGCAGTGCAAACAACATACAACATTGTCTATCTTGGATTGCACATGTGCACAATTAGATGTTCATATATCACATCACTAGTAATGCGTCATTTTTTTTGTCAGTTTATCACGTGTTTTGCATGTAATAGATTATTTTACAATACAATTACTTTCCTGACCAGAATCAAATCTAACACATGCAAACACTCACAACTTCCTTGTGTGTGTGTCAATATTAATTCAGACAGACTGATCACACGAGGGATCATTTAATAACTACCAAAAGTGAATCAGCAACAGTGTTTATTTGATACAATAATAAAGATAGAAGGCTACAGTGCTCCTTTGCTTATATGACTTTATGTAAACTGAGGTTAGTTGACTCTCTGCCAGTACTGTTGGTATGACAACATAGTTGCCACTAATACGGTGACATTTTTACATTGATTTTATGCCATCCAGCTCGAAATTGTGACTTAAATTTGAGAATGAATTGTATTTGAATGAGGGCATTATGTATAAGTTGTCGTGGCCGAGTGGTTAAGGCGATGGACTAGAAATCCATTGGGGTCTCCCCGCGCAGGTTCGAATCCTGCCGACAACGTGGATTCATTTTTCTGATCTTTTACTCAGGCAGCGCGTTTGAACCACGATACTGAACATGTCATGGCTGGAAAACTGCAAATTCCCCTAAAACGGAGACATCTGCCGGGAAATGGCGTGCTCAAGGCAACAAAGCAATACTGGAAGTGGCTGAAGCTCAGACTGGAGTTACCACAGTAATGGTTTAATGTAATAAAACAGCGCCCCCCACTGCCTAGCTGCACGGTATTGCGAGGGATTTTATTTTGATAGATTATAATAGAGTCCATATCTAAAAGTCATACATTTTTAACCATTACTGGAGACTTAGCTTTCTTAAAGGCAATTGTTGTGTTGCATTTAACAGGCCAAGACTCTGTGTACTTTGTCACACACTGGTTCAATTAAGACGGAAAATACTTTGTGATGAACTAAAGAAATATAGCAGGCTTTATGACCACTTTATACTTTTTTATTGTCATTTGGTAGTTTTTATAAATATATTTGATGTCTGGCAGTATTTTACATATTGTAAAATCATCTGTATTGTCTGCATCTTAACATCTGATATCATGACTTTAAATACTGCGAATTCATGCACATTCTCAGCAAATATTTTGCACATTCCTACATCAATCTGTTCAGTTCTTTCATTTAAATAATAGTCATATTGTACATGTTGTCTATGTCTATATCTTTATTTTATAATATTTTTCATATTTTTATTGTCTATTTTTATATTAAAGCTATGACTCACAGTACTTGCTGTCACCTTTTCCTTTTCTTATATTTTCTACTTACTATATTTATATGTATATACCAAATCAAATTCCTTGTACGTGCAAACCTACTTGGCAATAAATTTGATTCTGATTCTGATTCTGATCTGAGTGGCACTGCCGCCTTATTGTTGCAAAGTAGGCTGTGTATAATGAAAGGAAATATCTTTATTGAGAACTGAAGTCATTTCTCTCAGGACGGAGCCTCCAGAGGGTGACATTATTCATTTCACTCCTCATATAAACCAGAAAATGTGACCACCACTGAATTATAATGTAGTGTTTCGTCCACATAATGGGATCTGTGATTCACATCTTCAAGAAATATGCACCTGAATCAGGTGTTTCACTGATTGATTTCCAGCCTCTAATTGTGCAAACAGATTTGATTATCTGTATTTATCATAATTCAAAATTACAGAAAGTTGACAAAACAAATCTTGATTTTTCCAGGTAGTGTGGAGATCAGCCAGTAGGTGGCAGTAATATACCATAAATGACTGAATAGAAAGAGTGCACTGGTTCTCAGTATACCAAGTCAGCTTGAATAGACTCAGATTGATGTAAAATAAATGTGGATGGAGGAGCTGTCGCATAAATTATTTCCAATACTTACATCTGGAGAGTTTCAACATTTGCCTGCAGCTGTGCTTTAATGCTGGAGAGAGAAATTATTTAACAGGATAAGCTCTTCTACCACACGTCACGTGCTTGTCTGAACTAAAAAAGAGGAGTGTGTCGGAGTGTTTTTGAGCACATCTCATCTACCTGTGTTCGCCAGTGGGGAGTGGAGTGGAAAGTCTCAACCTTTGCATGCCAGATAAATGCATGCGCTCATACAGTTGAAACGAGTGATCTGATAACTCTATCACATATCAGACACCTACACAGGGACACAGATTGTTTCCATGGGTTCATAATTCAATATATTACATGAGGGAGTGAGGGTTAAACTTCGCCTCAGTGGCGGACTGCTGCCCACTCAGGTGACATCGTTAACAACAGTAAACATGGGCAGAAATAGACTCTGGAGAGCTCAAGCTGAGGGAAGCTGTCAGAGGCAGGTTTACAAACTTTTGATTGGTGCAGTTTTAAAAAAAGGGGGGCACAATTGTAAAATGAGTAAGAATGTATGAATACTCATATCTAACACCCTGATTCTACACATTATTAACAGCTTCATTGTTTATTCAGTGTAATAAATGAATATATGAATACTAAATAATAAATGAATATTGAAATATGAAATAATATCAATAATTAGCTGCAATTTGTAACTCCAAATAGCCTACAGCCACAGACAATATGAGACAACAGGCCCCTGTACACAGACATGCAAAAGACCCCTCCTACATACACCCAAAATGACTACAAATGTTTTTCTTTGTGGGCATTTCTGCAGCTCTTTGTAGTTGTTCTTTGCGCCTCTTTGTGATCGTTTTGCATGACTTTGTAGTTGTTTTGTGTCTCTTTGTACTCATATTGCATCTCCTTGTAGCTGTTTTACATCTTTTTGTGGTCATTTTGCGCCTCTCTGTGGTCGTTTTGTGTCCCTATGCAGTCATCTTGCATCTCTTTGTGATCATTTTACATCTCTTTGATTGACATTCGAACTTTCCAACAGTCACTTCATACAGAGGCTTTGGTCCCGGGGCCCCTGGGCCTGGGCCCGTTTGGCCTGTTCAGTAATCCATCCATGATACTGACAAGCCAACCACCTATTACCTTCTGACTCTGGTAATAAGGGCACCAGTGGTGGCCAATCAGATTCCATGGGGGGTGCCGGTGCCACCCCTGGCCACCCCTCTGACTCTGCCCATGGAAGCAGTCGAGGGTCTTTGTTGTTTAAGCCTGTGAATATTCTCATTCTCTCACTCTCGGTCTTTGTTGTTTTCATCCACAGTTAGAGTCAGAGATAATGTCTCATGATTTACAGCAAACAACAAGGCCTTCATTTTTTATTTTACATCCTACATCAAATGCATTTTCTCAAACTGGGTTTACTTCTTACGTTTACCAAATCCAGACATCTTATTTTATTTACCTTAAAAATTATCTATCTTGTGCAACTATGTCAACCCATCTGTGTGTCTAGACGGAACTGAAAATATCAGTGACTATAAGTGTGACGCTGAGGGACTTGCACAAACAGGTCACTAGTTCACGCGCTGATAATAATCTTCTCAGCTCTGCACAAAATGTCCTCCTCACTTGCAAATCCTCAAATCATCTTAAAATGTCCAAACACAGTGGAGAGCAGTGGGCTTTTAATGCCGGCACGGCTGTTATCGACTGCTATAGCAGCACCATATGGCAAACAGCCTAGGCAAGCTTGAGGGGCAACCCCCCCGGGGCAGAGTTCATGCTTAGGCCTTACACTATAAAAGCCTCCCAGACTTATCATTATATATAGTTTTATAAACATAGTGTACATCGTAAAACTCTTACATTCATTTTATTTGAATAACTGCCAGTGCCACCAGTGGTCAGAGTGCAAACGTCTCACTGTGTTACATTACTGGTAAATGTCATAAAGATTAATAGAAGCACTGGAGCAGCCTGGTATCTTTCATAACTAGAATACATTCCAGATGAGAGGGCTAGAAAGAGGACAGCAACACTGATGTAACAGTGTCTGCTCTAAGGCAGTCGGTGACAAAGGCAGAGAGGCGCCAGATTGAAGAGAAGAGCGAAAGTGGTACTCCCGAGTGCTAAAAGTCGAAATGTGGAGCAGACAGTGCACCAGACCGTGGCTAACGTGATGTTAAAGATCTCACTTGGCTGCATGCAGAGTGCTGCATGCAGAGCACCCCGGGCTTCCCTTCAAGAAATGTAATCATCAGCTTCCTCTTGACTGCTTCTGCAGATCAACCGACACACGCACATCATCTGCACCTCGAGAGAAAGAGAGACACTTTGGATGGGTTTCATAATGAAATGTGGCCTGATGTATTGAGTTGGCGTTTCACTAAACCCACTGACTGACTCACTGACACTGCTCTGGTGTCTGGAGGAATTCCCTTTCTGTCGTGGAAGATGCTAATTCTGTACTATGCAGACTTCCTGTGCATTTTCTGATTATAGATTATACACACACACATACGCAGGCAATATCAGTAAACTGGATCATCTAAGCTTAAGATCTCAAAAAGGATTGTACTGTTTACTGAATGTGTTTTTTCTGTGACTCCTGTTTCAGCAAGGAATAAAAATAAACCTGCAGTGTTCTCAGTCTTCACAGAGATGATCATTATGGTTGGGTGTTTTTGAAAAGATATGCTGGTGAAAAAGTGTTTCTTTTTTGTGACATTTACGTTTTCTTTGTTTCCAGGTTTGAGCTAATGAATGCAGCACCCAAATCCTGCTTTTCTGAAGGTGCCCACAAACACAGAACCGCCATCCACAGATGAAAAACAACAAGCAACAACAATTCTGCCAAGAATCAAAGCTTGGCTGATATTCGCAGTGATGGATTACTCATCGCGAGCAAGTTCCGAGTCTGCAAGCTGATTATCATACTGCACCGACACGAATAGAAACCACCGGCTGCCTAGAAGGTGGGAAGATGCATTAATGGATGTCAAACTTTGGATAAAGGTCAACAGTAATGTTAAAGATAGACTAACTTGAAAGAACATTTTTTCCTCTTACAAATGACAAGTTGAGCTCATGAGCAATAAAACACAGCCTTGCCCTTACCAAGGGGTCTGCTGCTATGACAAGTAGCTCATTGTGGCTAATGTTAGCAAATTTTAGACATACATATAGCTGTGTAACGGACAAAACTGAGTCTGCTCGCTGACAATATGACTCCTATGGATTCTTGCTACTATTAAATAATATTTTAGCATACCACAGACAAACGTACCACACCAGGAAACTTCAATGTACCATTATCCTGTCACAACCATTTGTGGCCACAGTGGTTTAGCAAAAGTCTTGCATTAAAGGTGTATCAAAAAGCTTTTTCCTAAAAAAAAAAAACA
>NTHP01000924.1:65838-103863 GCA_003416845.1 Oplegnathus fasciatus | reverse complement strand
CAACTGTCCAGTCGGAGATGGTTGTTGCATGGGAAGGAGCCAGGAGTAATGAAGTAATGGAGTAATGGAGGCTTTGAACATGGCCCACTCCAGTTCCATGTCCCCAGCCTCCCCCAGGATGCCCTAGAAATTCTTCTGGAGGTGGTCTCCAGTCTCCTCCCACTAAGGCCACTGTTGAAGATAGCTCTGCAAATTCCAAGAAGGCTTTAGTTAAGAAATCCGGGGAATAATTTGGTGGGCAGTAGAGATTCACAATGGCAGTTTCTTTACCTTAATAATCACAAATCTGTATCGATTCTGTATTTATCCTTGACACACGTCTCCAATTGAAATGGAAGATTCCTATGTATCAGTATGACTACCCGTCTGTTACTAGTAGTAAAACAGGAAAAATAAACTTGGCCAACCCAGCTGTGTTTAAGTTTGAGGTGCTCATTGTCATCTAGGTGTGACTCCTGTAGTAAGGCCACATCTACTCCTTACCTTTTCAATATAGCATAGGCCTTTCTCCACTTCACATTTCCTCGCAAACACCTTATATTCCATGAGCAAAGTTTTATCAATTTAGCTAACATAAGCTACTGTGTTAATGTGCTGCCCTCTTCTGGCACGCAATGTCTTTTGAGTTTGAGTTTTGAGTTTTGAGTTTTGACCCTTTGAGGCTGCTGTAGCTGGTCAGTGTGTCTCTCTCTGTTGAGGTTTCTGCCTCTTAAAAGGAAGTTTTTCCTTGCCACTGTCGCCAAGTGCTTGCTCATGGTGGGAATTGTTGGGTCTCTGTAAATAACATTATGAAGAGTACGGTCTAGACCTGCTCTATATGTAAAGTGTCATGAGATGACTTTTGTTGTGATTTGGCGCTATATAAATAAAATTGAATTGAATTGAATTGAAATGTTCCAAAGCCATACTACTGCACTGACATTAGAAAAAATAACCGTATCTCAAGTGAGAATATTAAATATATGTTGGGTGTATATAGAGCTCCCATAGAGCCAAACGTCTCCTAAGACGACATCGGGAGATGCTTGCTGCACTGAGAAACATAAAAAGGCTTTTTCAACCATGTTATGGGAACTACTTGAAAATTGCATCACAATCATCTATCTAAATCTATGCTTTTGTTTTGTTTATTTTATTTCCCTTGTGGTAAGGTAAAAAGCCAATATGTTGATTGTTGACTATACAGTATGACAGGCTAACAAAGAAAAAAGAAATTCCTTGTTGAAAATTGACATGCTGTTTGGTAGTGTGGTGGGGGAGGTCATTTCTGCATCATGATTGCAATTGGCAGAATCGGGGAGAAGAGCAACTCCGGTGGTGTTGGCCACCTGTTGTTGGCTTGTCTTTTCTTCTGCGTGATTCCCTTACTTGTGGTTTGTGTTGGATGGCTGCCAGTGCGTTGGGGCCATCGCAACTGGCACAGACAGCCATGTGTCAATATTTTTACTCATACTGTGGTCTCTATCAATGGGAGAAAGCTGCTTTGTTGTTGCCTCTTGCTGATTCTCCTTCCTACCAAATTTGTATCAGGTATTTACCGTTTCTCTTTCTGTTCTCTGTCATTTTCATGCTCAGCCTCCTTCCCTGCATCTCTATCACTGACACTCACTTGTTTTTTTCTCTGTTAGCTGTTTTATATGTTACTCAGCCTCTTCCTGTCTGTATCTGCCAATCTCTTTTGAGTGACGACTAATGGTGAAAGGTACACTGGTTTAAATCCAGCAGAAAGGCATGTAGAGCTGGGTCCTGGCTACCACATTCTCCCAGAGTATTTCCCTTGTCTATTTTACATTGTGCTTTAGCTCTCATCTCGGTGTGCAAACATCCAGTAAAGCTCCTGTTCGCCTACAGTGATACTGCCGCCACATACCGAAAAGATGACTGCTGCTTTATTTGCCTCCAGAGATGAACCCCCCTGCTGCCTCCAGAGCCTGGCACAAATCAAAATAATGGCCCTCTTTGCCAGTGTTCCATGCTCAACATTTACACAAGGCAAATGTGTGAAAATGTCACCTCTGTTTTGTCTGACAGCACATGAAACTGCCAAAAAAAAGGGACAGAGGGCCCCGGTGGCCCCCTTGGACTCCCAGAGGTAGGCTCTTTGAAAGGGATCGAGGGAAACGGGAGGGTTGGGAGAGGAAGGGAAAACAATCCATGAAATTATCCTGGTAAACTGAATAAGATTTACCCTAGAGGCTGAGCAAGCCCCAGAAATGTAAATACTTACATAAAATTCCAGTTCAATATTTAATCTATCTCAAACAATGGCTTGCTCAAACCCTCTGAGACTGCGGGCCATCCTGTTCTCCATCTCAGACTGTGATTTTGAATGTGTGAATGTGTGTGTTGTGGTAAGTCAGTTACTTTGAGAACCAAATGACCTTTCGGTCAACGGTTAACATTAAGGTTGATTGGTTTTATGAGTTAACGATAACGAGCTAATCAGATTGAATTGCCATGTCAATTCACTTGATTCATTTAGCTTAACATTGTGTTCATGTCAGCCAATTTTCTTATTTTGATTTGTTTTGCCCAATTCAATCACTGGTGAGTTATGTATCTGTACCTCTGATGTCATGTCCACTTTGATACAATATACACCAAGTCTCCATTTCATTAGGTACACCTGTACAATCTATTGCAATTCAATACAACAGCTATGCCATAAATTGTACTTTTATGAAGTTTTTAATGTTCAGTTTTGTTGACATTGTGAGAAATGAGTCAGATCAATTACATGTTTATAACTCAGGACATTGTTAATGGTGGTGTTGTACTGCATTACAGTATAATGGTTGTTTCTAATTTTTAATTTAATGATAATAAAACAAAAAAAGAATATTAGAAACACCTCTGAATATAATGCAGTGAAGTACAACACCATTACTAACTATGACCTCTATGCTAAAACATGTAATTGAACGGTTAGGGTTAAGGGTTGAACAGTACAGTATACAGTACACAATTTGTAGTTTGTGGCCTTAAACATGAAAAACCACTGGTATGGTACTAGGTTTGGCTGTTTCTTCTGACATTCCCCAAATGCATCATCACACCTCTCTGATAAAACATACAAACTCTGCCAGCGAGGTCCAGAAGATTCAAACTGAAAACCAGTCAGTGCTTTATCGGTTAAGATTCAACCCTGCTCCAAACCTGTACACTTCAAAGGCTTCAGGCTTTCATTTTGGCATGGCTAAACATTCTCACTGTACCCATCTGAAAAGCAGCAGAGCTGAGCAAATGCCTACACCCCCAGCTTTACTTCCAACAGGAAAAAAAAATCATCCATTTCTCTCTGGTCCATGCACCTGAGGTGGCAGTGTAAGGAGGAGAGGCACTATCAACCAGCCTGACAAATGTCAGTGAGAGATCGATGTGGGTATTCATTAGTAGTCACACACAGATATAGCTTTCTTTGCACACACAGACACACAATCGACCTTATTCAACCTCTTTATTTCCAGTTGTTAATCAAAACACAGCAGGGTTGTTGTTCAGAGGTGGAGTGGGGTTTTTGTGGTTCAGGGTGTGTGTGATGTGTGTATTTTTAGATATTGTCATCATAGGAAAAAACACTCCAGAACTCACAGTCATCACATTTTTAAGTTTTCTGCTGTATCAAAGTAGTCCACTGATAGATCCATGGGTACACTGCAAACAGTAACTGCTAATGACTATTGTGGCATACTTTTAATGGTGCCAGTTCAAAATGTAAACAAATATAGGCTATAAAGTTGTTGAGTTGTCAGTTTTCTGGATTTTGTCTGAGGGTGAGCCCACAGCCCCAGACTTTGAAAATCTCTGTATTAGAAGAAAGGTTGTGGGGTCAAAAAAAAATAAAAAATTAAAAATTAGGAATCAAGCTCAGCAAATTTCAGCCATTACTTTTTTAACATATCTTCAAAAGTGCTGTGGGAGGAACATTTTGTCCTGAAAATGGTGATAAAGGTAAGCTCATAAAGTATCCATAATGGACAAGGTTCATCATGAGCATGAATGTGCTCAGAAAATTTCATAGCAATATTTGTATGATGTAGCGTGGTAAACATGCTGAATAATTTTACATCTTTCACAAAAGAACTGATGAACCAGTTTACACCTTTTATTGAGAAAGGAATGGACAACTGTGCAATTTGACGGGACTAATCTAAAAACTGCAAAGACTCCTACATTCCAGGAGATGGTCAGAAAGTTCACAAACTCAGAGCCCTCTGAACAAAGAACAAAGAAACTAACTTTGCGATTCAGAATGGACTGTAATGATCTGTACATTAATTGATATGTCATGTTTAACAAACAATAGGAGAATTAAAGCATGATGCAGGTACAATAGACATTGAACAGGCAGGAACAGATTACATAAACCTGCTAATCCCTAAAAGATAATGATAGGATGTCTGATCTTGTTCAATAGCTAATGAAACAGGAAATTTGAATATGCATTTATATAACCAGTGAATTGATCATAGCTTACGATAAGACAAAATGTAAGTTGGAGTGCCAAATTTCACATGCCTCGAAGGGAGTATGTACGTGTGTGTCTGATTGGCCTCCTTCAGCTCTGGTTATTCTGTAGCTACCTTTTATTTAGCTATCAGCTAGTCTAACATTAATCTTCTGTCTCGGGTTTCTACATCAAAAATATGGGGAAAAAATATCTGTCAAAACATCTGGGTGACAAAAGATCAGAGGAGTTGAAAGTAATAAAGGAGGAAGTGGAGGAGCACCTTTGTCAAGTCCACAGTGACCCCAGAAGAGAGGACAACTTGTAGGAGATGGAGAGACTCATCAAACCAGCTGAACCAACTAGCCCCTTCGGAGTAGAAGAACCAAGTTGGCAGAAAGTCGACAACTTTCTCAAGACGGTCATAGGAAAATCAGCCCGAGGCCCAAATGGCATTCCATACAAGGTGCACAAGTATTGCGAAAGGCTCAGGAGACGACTCTGGAAGTTACTGAGGGTGGCATGGAGGAAGGACGTCCTTGCTGACAATTGGTTGGCTGCGGAGGGATGATTCATCCCTAAAGAAGAAAACTCCACAGAGATCAAACAATTCCATACCATCTCACTCCTCAAAGTGGTTGAGCTCACCATTTGGGCAAGGATGGATATTAAACCAGCAAAATCGAGAAGCCTGGTACTAAGGAGGGGGTGTGTCCAGGATCGGTATTGCTTTAAGAGTGGAGAGAACATCATCCCAATGGTCCAAGAGAAACCAGTCAAGAGCTTGGGGTAGCACAGTAGCACAGGGTAGGCTGGGTCTGGGCTGCTCCACCAGGGCAGGCTAGCTAACCCAAGGGGCAGCGTGGCGTGGTGCAGTGGGAGATCCGCAAGGCAGAGGAGTAAAGCCGATATGTCAAGGCTGTACCCATGAAAAAGTAGGGCAGCTAGACGAGGTGGGAGAGCGTTCAAGAGAGGGCACCGACCTGGCAGGAGCATGGAAGGACACCTGATCAAGTTTCTGTTGTGATCCGTCTATGATGTCCTGCCTACTCCATCAAACTTCCACTCATGGGGGTTGGCAGAGAGCCCCAGCTGCATGCTCTGCAGAAGGCCAGCCAACCTTGAGCACGTTCTCTCCTCGTGTCGGTCGAGTCTGGCGGATGGGAAATTCTGGTGGCGACACGACCAGAATCTAACACAGTTGGCTGCTGTTGTGGAGCAAGCAAGAAAGAAGCCAAAACAACTTTCTAACGGCCCCCGTTTCATCCACTTTCTCAAGTCAGGGGAGAGTGCAGCAGCAGAGATGAGGAGCAAAGGGGTCCTGGCCACAACTGGGAGTGACTGGGAGATGCGGGCGGACCTTAAGAAGCAGCTCAAATTCCCAGAGGACATAACCCACACCAACCTCAGACTTGATATTGTCCTCTGGTCTAAAGATACCAAACAGGTGGTTCTTATCAAGCTTACAGTACCCTGGGAAGAGAGGATGGAGGAGGCACATGAGCACAAGCTAAGGAAATATCAGGCTCTCATCTTCGAGAGCCAGTGTAATGGATGGAAGTGATGGATCTGGATAAAGCGGAATTAACGGTGGCAGAACCAACCTGGTGACAGGCTAACAACATCATAGATTTGAGTTGGGCGACAGCAGGGGTAGCACCAATATGCTGGCACTACCATCGAGCCACCCCCCCACCCCCACCACCTGAGATGTCATGGGACTAAATCAACGAAACATCGAGAAAGGGGGGTGTCCATTTGAAAACCTGCAGAAGCCACCCAACTCTGCCCAGCTTGGAGGGAGGTGCCATGAGGGAGGGAAAGAATGAGAGAGAGATGCCACTGGCTCACAGATGGCGTAGGGGTGGGTACCTGTAAAGGTGAGCCGGTTACGATAACCCTTATCATATTTTGTGTATAATTCCTACTACGGCAAACACAATGATTCCACATTTATAATATTTACCTTTATAACTATGTTTTGACTGTATGAATTTCTGTATCAGTGGACTAAAGATACAACAACAATCCCACCTACTACTCTACCATACCATTCATAACACCTGTTTCTTTCTGTCAGACATGTTATGTCACTGCCAGGCTAATTGACAACTGAGACCTGAGTACTGCAAGCAGTTAGCATGGTGCTTAAATAAAGCTGCTGTGGTCAGAGCTGAAGAGAGAGACAGCACTGCTGTCTGATCCCTGATCTGTTCAGTCAGGGATGTTGCCAGTTTATGTGAAATAATACCCACCTTCAAAAGACTGCAAAATTAAAAATTCCCTGCGAGGTTTATTGTTACACGTGTTTTTCTAATTGAACTGAAGCTAAAAGCCAAATCAAATAAGCTTCTACAATATAAACTATAATATGAAGCAGGAAAAAAACAAATTACTAAACTAAAAACAAACAGTGAATACCCTAGAGAAATAAACTGAAGATAAAATGAATTCTCACAATAGTAAAGAAAGTAAAACTAAATTTGAATGTCTCCCACACAAACTCTACAAAGTAGACAGGCACACATAAACCTGTTATTCATTGTACGCAAAGTGTGTGTGTCCAGGTAGCAATATGTATATGTATATACAGTAGATACTATAGCCTACAGTATATACACAAAATATAACAATATATATATATGCAAGAACAGATAACAGAGAGCACAGGTTGGAGACAACAAAAACCCACATAACAGAAATCATTTGGACCACATTTTTGCTCGGTTTTGTCACAGTCTCAGACAAAAAGGACTTGGGATTTTATTTCAAGACCATATCACCATAGTTACATATGTAACTCTCTTTTAACCCCTATAGTGGACGGTGACGCCCTGCGTTTCACTTGCACAACCAGGCATCATTTTTACCGTGAGTCTCACGAATTTCACCTGCAGATTTTACCGCAAGTTTTTACTGGGTCTCCAACTTCACTGATGGCTAAGACTGTGGTTCAGAGTTATTTGAACTGCTAGCTTAACATTAGCTTAGCAATAATACCAAGTGAAAATGGAATCTATGCCAAGGAGCACTGATTCTGGAGGTTCATGGTGGTCCAACACCTGAGTAAGACACTTTATGTTGGGTTTTCCAGTTATTTGTCAGCCATCTGTAAAATCAATTGGATATGTGAATGATGGTGCAGGTGAGATGATGAAGCTAAAGACTGTG
Organism: Oplegnathus fasciatus; assembly: GCA_003416845.1. Classification (NCBI taxonomy): domain Eukaryota; kingdom Metazoa; phylum Chordata; class Actinopteri; order Centrarchiformes; family Oplegnathidae; genus Oplegnathus; species Oplegnathus fasciatus. Next base: position 96,245 of record NTHP01000924.1, on the reverse strand, counting down.
ACCACTCATGCTGAGTCAGTCAATATCCTGGGCTCTTGTGGTGGTGGAGGGGTGGAAAAGGCCATACATTGCTCCACACTTAAAGACACAGAGCACATTTAGCTCCATTCACCCGTTTCATGTACATTTAAATTTAGGCATGAAAAAAAAGAATTGTGGCACTTTGTTGTGTCACCAAAGTGCATACTTGGAGCGTCACACTTGGATTGACACACCTGCAGCCAATCAAATGAATAATGCTTAAGTCTAATGTAAGTGAGCCAATTAGCAATCATTGACAGTAATATTAACTGTTGTCAATGCTGATTGGCTCACTTAGCTGTCCCTTCAGACACACATTTAAGTGTGCTCACAGTTCAGTATGGTTAACCAGTTGTACAGTTTATTCTTTAGTTTCCATGACTTTTGAAAACCACAGCCTGCCTCAGTCCAGGGAGCTGAAGTCCAGATTTTCTCTGAATCAATATGTGACGTAAGAGTTGTCTGAAATCCAATTATACTGTGTAGTGAGTCAGTACCTACTGAACTAGTGAAACATTAGAGAGACCCTGATCATGTCATTTGAGACGGAGGTTAGTGATTGGTAATATAGTCAGTCATTGCTGGTTGACATAAAATGCATCACTACCGGTGCCGCAGCGCAGGAATGTTGCCACAAACACCAAGATTCAAGATTCAGGATTTTATTTGTCATGTGCACAACAATTACAAGAAGCAGTCGTTGGCAATGAAATTCTTAAGGAAGAGGCTCTCTCTAACAATGCTCAAAGATACATATGAAGAAAATCACACAAGTAAAAGTTACTAAAGTTCAAGATATGGGAATAAAATGTAGTATATAAAATAGAATATAACACACTAAAATAAAATATAAAAATATAAAATAGAATATAAATAGAAATATAATACAAATAGAAATATAATACTGTTGAGGCAGATGTGCAGAAGTGATAAAAATGGAGGTATAAACGGTAATAATAAATATATATAAACAGTGATGTAAACAATATAGACAGAGATGTAAAAACATATAAACAGTAGTGGGGTAAAGTGACAAGTATTAAGTAATAAGTATCAAGTATTAATAAGGTGCCAGATTTAAAATTACAGATTCCAGAAAAAACAGATTTAAAAACTCTGCTATACTGTGAAATACAGAGATTTACCTGGCAGTGATAGGCTCAATCAGCATTGTGTGAACTCGTTTGGCAAGGGCTTGAATGTAACGGACACTCATTTATATGTAAAAGTCCCGCACCACAGTTTTAAATCTATCTTCGGACATTTTCCTAGCGATGCCACCATGTTCCCAGTTCTCAGCAATTACTTTGGTGAGTACAGTGTTTTCACAACTGATAGAAATGAAAATTTCAAATTTTTCACAAGACCCAAAATAATAATACTGGAATGTTCCTTAACACCGTGTTACGGTGGACTTTCCTTTCAGTCAGGCTCCAGTGCCTTTGGCACGGCTGTGAGAAACGATGGTACCTGTAAGCACAGGAGATATACAGCCTCTGCTCTTCTACTGAGAGAGAGGAGTGTGTACATGGGTGCACACAAGTAGTCAGGCAGGCCCACACACACGTGCAGCAGCCCTGAGTCCGACATTCTCCTCACTGGCTATAACAATGATGGATGTGGAGGGCAGCACAAGCAGATTGCTTAGCCAGACATGAAGACAGAAAAGCTGAATAAAAACACAGATTTTTCATCCTCTCTTTTCTTTCTCTCTGTCGGCTTCATGTTTTCCCTGATTCTCTCATGACTGCCACTCCCCAGCCCACCCACACACACTCTCATACACACACATATCTTTTTTACAGCTCACCAGTCCATCCTACATTGTTTTTCTCACTCTTTCAGTCACTCAAACAATGACCTGTGAATTAGGGCCAAGCGTTAGAGGTTTACATGTAATATCAGCGAATCGATACTCGCCATGCTCTGGGAGGCCACCAGGGTGTCTCATTGCCATGGAAACGCTGAAGTCAAAGCGGTAGTGGTGACATGTATTACTGTGACTAAATGAAATAGCCTCCTACTGCTTTTACACATGGAGGGACATGAAAGGTAAGAATTGTTTTCCTGTTAAAAAGCAGGTGTCATTTTCCTGCCAGAGACACTGCACACTCCTGCTTTCACTTTTATACTGCTCTTTTGTTTTGAACACTCTCACTCTGCTGTAATGTTTTTTACTTTATACATGTATTTGATGATTCACAGGCACGCAATCATAAAAAGAAGTTTAGATTATTTCTTTGGTAGAAAGTAGGTTCAGTGAAACATCCTGTGAATGAACTGTGCGTGTTGAGTTTCAAAATATAACAGTGACCTCAGGCTTTACAGATGTTATTCAACACAATCAGGGAGCAGATCTATCTTGAATGATAAGAAACGTTTCAAATCACCACATTATTTGAGCTTGAATGTTAATTCTCGAGCTTGGAAACAGCTCGACAAAAAAATTCAAGTTTCATCTTACTTGTTTCCAAAGCTTTTAGGTATGGACCTCGACCATGAGGGGCACTGCCAACTTAATGGAACTCAAAATCAGAGTCTTCAAGTCACAAGGAATCAGCACTCACAAACCATTCAACACCTTACAGAGTAACTTCACATTAAATACACTTTTTTTGAGTTAGTAAAATATATGTACACATACATGTGTCACTTTATTAAAATCAACTTGGGGCAGCTACAGTCACAGACTGCAGTGTGGAGAGTTTGGATTTGTAATTTGCAAAGACATTAAGAGATTGACAGTGTGCAACCAAGAGTGGTAGTGGCACTACCAGTACTACTAGTAAGCTAGTTGTGCACAGTGTTGATCAGTGTTTCAGTATTCGGGGCAAATTGCACGCTCCCTCCCACTCTTCACATCCCCTGTTCTGTCCCTCTCCACTGCCTGTGCTGCATCTGTTGAAGCCTTGTTAAGCTAAGATAGCGGTTCAAAAGACTTTGAACCCCCGTCTGGACTGTCAGACAGAAAAGATGCTTTGAGTTGTGAAACATAAGCTGACATAAAAATGAGAGTTAGGATGTAAATATGGTTCTCTGAATTCTGGATAACCACAAGGTGTATTAGCAAGCGTCTGAAATGTGTCAGTCAACACTGATGACCCCTGAGCCAGCTCCATTGTATGTATCCATTGAAAGCAGTTGAAAACTCCGAAAGCTAGTAAGTGGCCCTTAGATTTGTTTGTTACACATACTGTTCCTAAAGGTCGATAATGAACATCCATACTTACTATAAAATAAAATATGTCATGGAAGCAAGTCATACACATAATGTCAAGAATACACATTTGTTTGTGTAGCAGATGTATTAAAAGTGACACTTCTTTTTTAAGAGCACTTTGAAAAACTGAATTGAACTGAAGCATTTAAATGAAAAGTGAGTGAAATGGCACTAGAGAAAGAGAGGGAGGAGTGGAGTGCTGGATTCTAATGAAGGCCTTAAAGAGAAAGGGAGTGAGAGAAACAGAGCTCTGGAGAGAGATGATTATGGAGCAGCTGGCTGACAGAGCAGTGAATCCACCAAGAAGCCGGAGCTGCTGTGTGTGGTCACTGCAGCCATTCTGCCAGTTACACACTCTGCTAGTCACTGCAGCCAGTCTGACAGTCAGACACACTGATGGTCACTGCAGCCAGTCTGGCAGTCACTCACTCTACTAGCCAACAAGTCTGGCAGCCAGCTAGTCAGCCTGTTACCACCCCTACTGTATGCCAACAAGTGAATTAGGCAACAGCTTAATCTGTGTTCTTAACTTTCAGAGCCAGATAAAGTTGCTAGGAGGCCCGAGGGCAAAAATGAACTGTGACCCCTGATGACACAATCATACACAATACAACATGTAGTGAAATTCGTTTGTGCCTAGTTTCAGAAAACAACTAACAAATAATAAGGAAGAGAATACAATAGAGTACTATAGAATAAAATAAACCAAATAGATAAAATATAAAGTAAAATATTTTACAAAAGAAACAAGAAACAATATACCCCTAACAATAAAACAATATATCCGTAAAAACAATTAAACAGTATGGCCATGTATAGTTTCGGAAATTTTAAATAATATAGCCGGTACGTACAGTATATCATATGCAGTGTGGCAGGTGGATGGATTATAATTATTGGTTATAAATTAGGTAAGTGAAGTGAAAGTCACCGGTTCAGGACCCAGATGGCCTGAGAGAAGAAACTCCTCCTCATTCTCTCTGTTTTGGCTTGAGGCAGCGGTAGCACCTCCCTGACCGCTGCAGAGAGAAGAGTCTGTTGTTGGGGCGATGGAGGTCTTTTATGATCCTCTCAACCCTCATCCTGCACCTCCTGGTGTAAACGTCTAGAAGGGCTGAGAGTTGACATCTGATGGTGCCTTCTGCTGACTGTACCCTCTGCAGGGCCAGGTAGTCCCTCTTAGTGCTGCTCCCAAACCAGGCAGTGATGCTGTCTGTCAGAATGCTGTCTACCATGCAGGTGTTGAAAGTCTTTAGCACCTTGAGGGGCAGTCTGAAGTTCCATAGGCATCTCAGGTAGTAGAGACGATGATGGGCTTGGTGCTGACGTGAGAGGACCATGATAAATCCTCTGTGATGTAGACACCGAGGTATCTGAAGCTGTCCATCCTCTCCACCAGGGCCCTGTTGATCCTGAGGGGTTGGTAGTAATCCTGCTTCCTCCCAAAATCAACCATCAGCTCCTTAGTCTTGCTGACATTCACAGAAAGGTTGTTCTCCTGAAACCACTTCTCCAGGTGAGTCACTTCCTCTCTGTTGTCAGAGATCAGCAAACTTAATGATGGTGGTGGAGTCTGACATGGCCACAGTCATGTGTGTACAGGGAGTACAGCAGGGTGCTCAGGACACATCCTTGGGGGGCTCCTGTGTTGATGGTGAGGAAGGAAGAGGTGTGCCCGTCCGCATTACCTGAGGTCTGCCTGTCAGGAAGTTGAAGATCCAGCTGCACAGGGTGGAGTTGAATCTTAGGTCTTCAAGCTTCATGACGAGTCTGGAGGGTATAATTGAGTTAAATACTGAGCTGTAGTCCACAAACAGCATTTTAACATAACTGACCCTCCCGATGTCCTTGTGGGCCAGGGCAATATGGATGAGGTGGTTCTCTGCATCGTCCGTGGATCTGTTGGAGCGGTATGCAAACTGCAGCAGGTCCAGGGACAGGGGTAGTGAGGAGGTGATGAAGTCTTTCATAAGCCTCTCAAAGCACTTGATCACCACAGACGTCAGAGCTACCAGCCGGTAGTCATTTGGACAGCTGGTATGAGGTTTCTTCGGGACAGTTGCAGTAATCATTAAAATCCCAAAACTACCATGACATATATGTCCCTTAAAAATATATGTAAACTTTTGACCTGACCTGTATACAATACATAACAATCCTTTGATAAGTGTTGTAGGACTGCAATTAACAATCAGCACTTGCTTTTAATGTGACACAGCAGCAGGACATACCTACACTGTTTACTGTTTATTACGTAAATTGTCTCGGGTGTAATTGTTCTTCTGGCCATTGTAAGCAGTTGTGTTCAAAATATGAAATTAATAAACACAAAGGCTAATCGATTTTTATCCTTATTTGGTGTACATATTGTGACTGCATATTTGTGAATGTATGTTAATGTAAGCAACAATGTGAAAGACATTCATGCAAACAACTATAAGATCAGCACAATATTGTATTAGTGTAATAGAAACAAAAGAAAATGTGTACATACAGTGTTGGACAACTTACTTGAACTGTAATTACTCAATACATATTACTCATTGAAAAAGGACAGATTGTAACTTTGAAAGATGCCCACTTACTTTGTCTAATTCAGATAGCTGAAGCATTAAAGAAGCAGTATGTAAGATTTAGTGGCATCTAGCGGTGAGGTTGCAGATTGTAACCAACTAAATTCTGTTCTGGGCTACTGTAGAAACATGGCGGTGCAACATGGCGGACTACCCGCTTCCTATGTAGACATGAAGGGCTCATTCTAAGCTAACGAAAACACAACAATACTCAGTTTCAGGTGATTATACACTAAAGAAAACATAGTTATGAATATTATATTCCATTTCTGCCAACAGATCCCCCTAAATCTTACATACTGCTCCTTTAACTTTGGTTTAACTTTAGAATGCACTTTTGCTCAGAACGAGGACTTTGGATTTCGTCCCCCAGCTGGAGCAGCAGAGCAGCATTTAAGAGCAGCCTGTGAAGGTTTACTTCTTTGTTTCTTTATTCAAATCTCTTTTCAGCTACAAGTCCACGTCAGAAAATTTAAAAAAATATCAGTCTATCTGCAGCAGCAACTAAACAACAGCCAATGTTTATTGACTGAACAGCCTGACTATAGACCTCAGTGAAGGTGAAAGGGCCTGACATGTATAGCTTTATGTATATTATATGCATTTATTATGGATTGCAGCTCTCAGTAGCCTGTTTCTCTGTTTGAAACAGCTTGAGAGCATCATGGGACATTGATGGTATACTAACAGGGAGAGGAAAAATACTCAAACAATCTCATTAGAATCAATGTGTGTTGTGGGATTGCCACATGCAGAACAATACTGATAAATATCGAATTAAACAATCCGTATTTAATCCATTATGTTGGAGAAGTATGAACAAAACGAACACATCAAAATGTGAATTTGTATTTGATTTCATTTAAAGCCAATAACCCTCAAAGGTGTAAACTCACACATAATAAATGAAAAAAGATCAATGAAAAACAGGATGTGAAGAAAAAACAAATGAAAGAAAAGTGAAATAAAAGGAAAGGAGTAAATGTGAATAAATGTGAGGAAGGAGGGGGATATCAGGTCTGAGGGAGCAGCAGTCTGCGGTATATATACCTCAGAGACATCACTAGCTTCATGAATGCTACAAATGTTAGATTTGCTGAGCGTGAAGGCTGGGGCTATGGAGGGATCGATGGAGGCTGGCCCCTGTCGCAGATGAGCGACTCGCTTCCTGCCAATAGCAAGGTGCCGAGGGGCCCCTGAGCAACGCTGTGATCCGGGTCAAACAGCAGGTGCTAGCAGGTGGCCACAGAGATGGAGAGAGAAGAGGAGAGGAGAGGAGGAAATGAAAAAATGAGAGGTGAAGAGAGGGGAGAGGAGAAGAGATGAGAGGAGAAAGGATAAAGGGGGAGGGAAGGAAAGGAGAGGAAAGAGGGAAACAAAAACAAAGGGATAGTACACAAAAAACAAGGAGGAGAGGAGAAGGAAAGGAAATGACAGGAGAAAAGGAAAAGAAAGACAAGAGGAGAAGGTAGTCCAAGAGAGATAATGGACAGGAAATAAAAGGATGAGAGGAGAGGTGAGGAGAGAAATATATATGAAAGGAGGAGAGGAGGGAAGAGTATTGAGGTGATTGAAGAGAGAGGAACTGACCACATGAAAAACAGACAGAATTGTCAAGAGCAACATGAGACTGGTAGAAATAAAGGAGGGGAACAGAGTAGAATAAATGACGAAGTAAAAGGGGAATAAAAGGATAGAATGAGAAAATCAATGAGACTAGAGAGGAAAAGGAGAAGAAATGGCATAATAAAAGAGGGCAAGAATGGAGAAGAAGAATAAGGAGAAGATACATGAAGGAGAGAGAAAAGGAGGAGAGAAAGGAGAAAAAGGAGAGAGAACAAACTAGGGGACAAAAAGACAGGGGAAAAGGGATAAGGACAGGGGAAACAGAGAAGAGTAGAAGAATGGAGGAAGGAGAAGAGGAGATGGAAGAATGATAGGTATCAAATCAAACGAAAAGGGAGGCAGCAGAAGACGAAAAGATTAAAAGAAGAGTAAAAGGAAGAAGAGGGGAGACGAAGATGTGGGAAGAGAAATGAGGAAAATAAAGTGGAGAGGAAGAAATAAAAAATGAAGGTTGAGAGGAGTGTGATGGAGAGGTTATTGTGGAGAGAGGAAGAGAAGAGGGCAGAGGGGATGATGAGGCGACGTCAGAGAAGAAAACAGCAAGAGATGAATAAAAGGGAATAAGATAAGGGAGAGATGGACAGGCAGAGATTAGGAGAAGATAAGAAAGGAAGGAAGAAGAGAGGGAAACAGGAGAAAAGAGAAGAGAGGAAAGGACAGAATAAGAAGAAAAGGAAAGGAGGTGAGATGAGAAGCAAAGGAAAGACAAGGAAGGAAAAGGAAAAGAAATGGCAGAAGGAGTGGAAAAGGAAAGGAAATCAGAGAAGGAAAGGAAAGAAAATGAAAGAAGGAAAGAGGAGAGGAAGGGAAAGGGGGAGACGAGAAGAAAGAAAAGGAAAGGGAAGGAGGGTGTTGAGGGGATTAGGAAATATATGAGAGAAGAGGAAAAGAAAGGAAATAGAAAAGTGGAAAAGATGGAAGGAAAAAGACAGGAGGAAAGGAGAAGTCTGTCTAGTGTGGAGACACACAAACACACACACACAAGTACACACACCCTCACATTTCATGTGTGAAGGAGCGTAGTGATGTGTCAGCAGTGAACAGTGACCCTGGTGAAGCGCAAGGCTATTCCAGTGCTGATCAGACGCTTTCAAACACTTCCACACATATTTCTGTTCCTCCCTCCGGAGATTCTCAACTGTTTGACAAACCAGCGAGTTGGCGAGACACCAAAAAGAGAACCTGTGATGCTGTGAAATGAAGCCACTGATTCCAGAAATTACTACAAATTTACACAGCTGGGATACAGCCAGTTCTTTCCTTCATTTCCCAGAATACCATACAACAGAGCCCAGGAAAAGGATTATTAATCAAACAATGAGCTATACGAGCATACAGCAGCAGTGGCCGCTCTGTTGCATTGTGTTTTCCTAAAGAGGACATCTCAGACAATCTATAATTCCTGATCCTACCTCCAATATCTACAGTGTTGCAAATTAATGATGGCTGAATTCCATTTAGCTGCTTCAGTTTCAGGGTCCTGGTGTTGGTCATGCTGCCTCACTGTCAAACTGTCATGGTTTAGTGGGACACTTGAATAAAATAGAGCCATCGTTAATGTTATTAGTAATATCTGCTGTGAAAATGACGTTTTGGCATTGATAAAGACAACAGGCCCCTGGGCACAGACTTGTAAAAGCTCCCCTTCCCCTCCCTGTTCTATAGGAACAAGACCCCCAGACTGAAAGAGACACAAAGGGACTAAAACGACACGGCCACATGGTCACTTTGGGTCTTTTTGTTGTTCCTTTGCATCTGTGGTAGTTTTGCCTCTCTTTGTGGTTGTTTTGTGTCTTTGTAGCTGTTTTGCATTTCTTTGTGGTTGCTTTCCGTCTCGTTGTGGTCATTTTATGTCTCTTTGTAGTTGTTTTGCCTGTCTTTGTGGTTGTTTTATGTCTTTTTTAGTTGTTCTGTGTCTTTTTACAAGGAGACACAAAGAGATGCAAAACAGCTACAAAGATACAATACGACCACAAAGCGATGCAAAATGACCAAACAGAGACACAAAATGTTTTGTGTCTTTGAATCTGGGTGCCTGTAACAACCGGGGACCACAATGCGCAGGACTCAAACGCACGACTCGGAGACAGTAGGTTAGAATCAGTCATTACTTGCAATTGGTTCGGTACACAGGCAGTCAATCAGAGAGCAGGCAAACAAATCCAACAGGGGGCAGGCAAAGGCGAGGTTAGGTAAACTAGCAGACATGAAACCAGGGAACACTCGGGAAGGATGCTGGACCACTTGACACAAGGTACAAAGATGAGCTAGCACTGGGAGAGGGGAGCACACAGACTAAATACACAGGTGAGTAACGCTAACAAGGGGCAGGTGAAACTAATCAGGGCGGGGCAGGTAATCATGCAGGAGGGAAACACACAAGGGCAGGAAGTGAAGTGTCTGAAACAAGAGGAGAGGTAAGTATACAAAATAAAACAAGAAATGTGCATAACTAAACTGAAAACAGACAAAAACCAGACTAGTGCAGAGGACGAGACGTTACAGTGCTTTGCTCTTAAAAGTTTCCCAGATGTGTCCTGGAATAGATCAAGCATATGACGTTCAGCTTTTGCCGACACTATGTCAACAAAAGCTCTAGTGAATACATAAGCAGGATAGAGCACTAAAAACACCTTTTATTATAATGTCCAACACAACAGGACCACAGACTACAGCCTCAAAATGACCACAGAGTTGACCACGGTCAATATGTATATGAACTTGTAGATGCGACTATGGCCGACACGAACATCCTTACTCCAACATGAACATACCTTGTCATAGCATTACATTCTGGTCAATTGAAACTATTGTCAGTGAAGTCTACCTGATCTATGATGGCTCTCTCTATGTATGATTGTTAAACATCAGTGCCAAGTGACAGCTCCACAAAGAAGCAGTTTGCTCTTTAATTGTCAGGGACTGACAACAAAACCTGACATTTACTATTGACATTTTGAATATGGAACATTTTCTGCTATCACTCTCCTCTAGCTGTGCTACAGATATCCCAGCGTTACCTCCAAGGAAAGAGAAAAATAATACAAAGTCAAAACCCACTGGAGTCATGAATTCAAGTCTGTAATAGTGTTAAAATGTTTAACAATGACAAAAGGACAATTCATGAAAGCTGATGATGAAATATTTTTAATAATCATGTCTACATAATAAGTCTAAATAATCTTCCTTTCAGCCACAACGCACTTGTATCCCAAACATATGTGATGGGAGAACGAGATGACTGCAGAAAGTGTAACGACATTTTATCAAGTCATTTTTGCTTACCCCACTGGCAGATGTTTTTGTTGATACTAGCAATTTTTCTAGAAGAAAATCAACAAACAAACCTACATCCCGGCAAGAAGTTACAATTACAGTTCATTTCAATGAATTACATAACAACAACGAATTACATAACATTAATGCTACAGCATACAGGGATATTTTAGAATTGGGTGCTTTCAACTGTGCATCCAGTTTGGCGTAGAACAACTTGACTGGTCTGCACAGAGCCCTGACCGCAATCTCATCCAGCACCTTTGGGATGAACTGGAATGCCAGCTGCTAGGCAGGGCCCGTTTAACAAAAGCAATTTGCAAGCACTGCTTATACACAGATCGCAAATAGTGACAGCATTCGTTTTTCACAAATGATTGTCACTCACAAATTACAGATACATTTGCAAGTCCTAATGGGCTCTTGCATGCTTATGCCTGGGCACCAAGTATGGAGCTTGTTTTAATTGGAACTTATCTCATGTTGCAAATTGCAGCTTGCATGCTGTAAATGTGGTGAAATGAGCCCCAGACCTTATCACTCAACAACAGTGTCGGACGTCACCTCACCGATGCTGTTGTGGCTGAATGAGAGCAAATCCCTGCAGCCAGGTTCCAACATCTGGTGGAAAGCCTAAAACAGGAAGAGTGGAGGATGTTATAGCAGCAAGTTAATGCCCATCGTGTTACACCATCACATATAGTGAGTGTTTGCCTGTCCACATTCTTTATTCAGGTGTCCACATACTTTTGGCCATATAGTGTATGTAATGCAGATGAATTACATAGATATATTCTGGATATACACATGTTGTGTATTAAGAATCTGCACCCATCCAGCCCTGCTGTGGTTTAGATTTAATACTGTATATGAACTGCTGCACTGTGACTGTAGAAAGGGCCCCATAATGCAGCAGGACGTATCATATTCCATTTTCTCTTATCGTAAGCGTGATCAATAGCAAAGCTAATAAAAGTGAGCGCCTTTCTTCCTCCTGCAGCCTGCTGCCTGTGTTTTCCTTTCAATATTTCTGATTGTGCTATCACAGCCTTAAAAAGCTGAGCACAGACTATCTGCCTTTGACACCCAAAGGTGCTAAATAACACTACAGACATATCAGAAGGTGACATCAAGCGTGTGCAATCACCAGGCAAATATGTAAAAAAAAAAAGTCAAAATCAAAATAACCCCTAAATGCCAAATCAGATTTTCATACTTAAATATACTGGAGCATCCAGGGTGGGAAGCCTGTGGCATTTTCAAAGTTTTCCATTTAACAAATGAGAGAACATTCCAGCAAAATCTAATTCATATCTCAGACTGCAGCTGCACATGATCCACAGGATCTCTGTGATAAAGCGTTGCTGCAGTGTGAACACTCTCAGGCCATATTTCTGAGCAGTGTGGTTTGTTCTTTACCCTGCAAATCCTCTTCTATGACAATGTCAATCAGTGAGTCCACCACTTCGGTCCAGACTGAAATGTCTCATCGCCATTGGATTGCCATGAAATTTAGGCAGACATTCTGATGATGTCTCCGAATTGCTTTGGTGATCCCCTGCCTTTTCCTCTAGTGGTTGCCCTTTTTGGTTCTGAGTGAAATGTTTAGCCAACTATAGGATGGATTGCCATGAAAGTTGGTATATATTCATGGTCCCCAGAGAATGAATCTCAGTTACTTTGGTGAACCTCTGACTTTTCCTCTAGCACCACACGCAGGTCAAAATCTTTAGTTATCCATTGAAATATCTAAACATCTACCAGATGAATTGGGACAGAATTTGGTACAGGCATTCATGATCCCCAGAGGATGAATCTCAATGACTTTGGTCATCCGCTGACTTTTCGTCTAGCACTGTCATCAGGTCTAAATTTCAATTTGTCCAATACCCAAATACAGTGGAAACCTCTTATAGTGATCATGTCTGTCTGGGTCAAATTGATCACTATAAGCGGATGTTTATTATAACCAAATTTATTTTCTTTTTCTTTGCAGTGTATTATGCCATTCAAGACACTGGAAGGCTTTGAATGAGAAACACCTGTGAAGGAAGTGTTACATTTCATTGACGGTAGCTTAACCAAGCAAAAAAACAAAAAAACAAAATAAAAGAAAGTGAGAGCAGCAGCTTTGTGAGTATGACATGATTCTGTTGTTGCACCTTCCCATCTGGACAAGAGAGGGAGCTATGTGAGATTGCTGTTCATTGACTACAGTTCAGCATTTAACACTATAGTTCCCTCCAGGCTCATCACAAAGCTCAAGTGAATGTAGGCTTGGGGGATTCTGTGTGATTAAGCTGAGTATGTAACACCACAGTAAAAGTGTTGCAATTATTTGACAAAATAAGCACCTGTATCTCTACAGTACTCCTCTACTTGATCTCAAAGACCAAACATTAACAGGAAAAATGAGGAAAACAAAACAATGAATACATGGCAATTAACAAAAGTCTAGCCAGAGAACAAGAGAACAAGGTGACATTAGTTGTCGGGTGTTGTGTTAATTTGGTGCGTGTGTGTGTGAGTGTGTGTGTATGAGTGTGTGCACCCACGAGCATCTGTCCCGCGCTGACGGACTAGGAAGAGGTCTATAAAGTGGATAGGAGAGAGAGAAAGGGAGGTGGTGAGTTAAGGGAGAGCACGGGGGAACAAAAAGAAAATAAAACACAAAAACAAATAAATGTACGCTAATGCTAATACTAATACTAATACTACCTTTGCCACCTGATACTACTACTGCTATTATTACTACTACCACCACCACCACTCATAATGATAATAATGATAATAATAATGACAATAAAGTCAGGGAGGGTGCTAGCAGCACACCTGCCCACCCACTGGCAGTGAAGCTCCAGAACATGTCAGCAGGATCAGGCATGCCGTTCCCATGTACTTTAAAGATGGTAGGGTGGTGGGGGAGGAGTTTAGGGGAAAAAAGGGGCAGGGTGAGTTACAGAGGGTTAAAACTACATTCAGTAAATAAAGAAATAGAAGAAAGTATAATATGCATGATGAATAAATATGTTGACAGTTGGGGTGAAAGTTGCAAATGTATGTGTTTACAGGATTTATAATAATAATATAATAATAATAATTATATCGGAAATAACTCTTCATCCCCTGCTCCCATTAAATGTGGTATCCCCCAAGGTTCAATTTTAGAGCCTCTCTTTCTGTAGAGTCATCTCCTGGCTCTAGACTGGATGCTCAATTAAAAGTGTGTTTAGTTCGCCGTCAGTTGGAGAAAGAGGAGAGCGCTATTTTGCGAGTGTATGAGCTGGTGCCAGAGGCTTATAGACAACGTTTCCGAAGCCTTAAAAAGACAACAAACCAGACTTATGTTGACTTTGCTAGAGAGAAAGGGATCCAGTTTGAGCGGTGATGTTCAGCATGCAAAGCTGAAGATCTAGCCTCAGTGCGTTAGCTGATGTTGCTACAGGAATTTAAAAACTGTGTGACTGAGCGTATTGTAGTTTATTTAAATCAATAAAAGGTAACTACTCTGCAGCAGGCCATCTGGTGGATGGGTTTGCGCTTACGCATAAAAATGTCTTTGCCAAGCGTGATTCTTCTTTCTCTTGTGATTCCTACCAGAGAGCTGGTGAAGCGCATGTCGCACATGCTACTGTTTCCTCATATGCATCAGGTCCTAGGGTTGAGAAACTGTGTTTTTTTCTGTCATAAGAATCATCACCTAATCGCTGACTGTGCAGCCTGGAAGTCTACCGGTGGTCAGTCCACCGCTCCAAAAGTGCCTGATGAGTGTTTCAAACCTTTCATCTTTGAAGGATTTATATCTCTTACGGGAAAGTCCCTCTTACGAGAAAGTCTGAGGACCAGCGCCCGGTCACGGTGTTGCGAGACACCGGCGGCTCACAGTCTTTCATCCTTTCCAGTGTCCTGCCCTTGGGTGCTAAGTCTGCCTATGAGATGAGCACAGTAATAAGAGGTATCGGGATGAGGTTCGTGCCCGCACCCCTCCACCGTATTCATGTGAGGTCTAACTTGGTAACTGGTTTCCTCCCGATAGCCGTCCGCTCCTGTTTTCCTGTTGGGGGCATATATTTTATCATGGGAAATGACATCGGGGTAAATTATATCCTGCTCATGAGGTTGTTCAGGTACCCAATTCCCCACATGGATACATGAATCAGAGTTCCGTGCACTCTGCCATGAACCCACTTGTCTTAATTGTGAACCAGAAAAGAATGCAAACAAATAATCAAGCAAAAATCAGAGCGACAAAGCCAACACAGGGAAGTTCAATATAAAACAGTGTATTAGAGGTACAATGAAAAAACACAAAAGTAAATGTCATAATAATAGTAATAGTCCAAATAATATTCACAAAAATTAAAGAGTCCAGAGCTCAACAAAGTTCAGTCAAATCAGTGCTGAGTAAACCCTCTTCCTAAACAAATCAATATAGGATCTCTTTCCCATTCTGTTTTGCTGAAGTCTGGGGTTGTTTGAGGCCTGAGTGGCGAAGAAAGCGTAGCTCCAGGTATTTCCAGCTGCCGACTATCACAATGTGATACATGAAATGAATAGCAGCACTTCAACAAACAGTGGAGGGCATCTTGAGCATCATTAACCTATATCATGCAGTCACTCTAAGAAACTTTTAAGGTATTGATAAAGGTGCAGACACACGCAGTTACGGTCCCTGTGTCTCATTGTAAAGCATCACTTCTCAGACTGATACAGCACATAACCTCAGGCAGACTGAAGAGCTCTTTGTTTGTGTTAATCAATAAAATACCACACCTCGAACTTATTGTACCTTTCTATTAGAGCCTTATCTGTACCATTCCTAATTTAGGCTATTCAAAATTACAAGTATACACAAGTATCACTGCTCTATTGATTAAAAATACTGTCTGCATCCAAACAGTGGGACATTTTTACAAGAGTGAAAAATGTGTTTTCTTAATGCAGTGTGTCTGGAGTGTGTGAATGGACGATTTCCTTTCCCATTATAAAAAATCAAAGTGCTCCTGACTGCTAGAATTTTATTCAGTCTGGTTTTATGTGAAATGATTTTTGATGACCTCTCTCTTCATGTCCCATTCATGCTGAAATGCTTCTTTATCAATGAGGTCTCGATTGTTATCGCCCCCCTCCACACCCTCCTGGCCAGGACTCATCAACTGCACATTGCAGATTGAATTGAGTGCAAGAATGAATCTCTCACACTTTCAGTGCATTCACACTGCCGATACACATTATCACCTGATGAAAAAAAGTCTAATTGCATGTTCATACTATACCAGCACCTCCCACAAAATCTACTTACAGGAGTCATCTGGTGGCAGCGTCTCTGTCCACCCTGCCATGCAGAAGAATGAATGAATCATCTGTGCCAGGGTACTCTGGTCTGTGATGTCAAACATGTAATCACAATGACACTTAACACTTAACACTTACCATGGTGATGGCAGTGTGTGTAGATGAAGGAGCCAGTAGCTCCTTCAAACTTTGCTGCATTTTTGTTATAATTTGTTTTTCGCCTTTATTACTGAAGCACATATTACCTATGGAAGCATGTATTAACTATGACAGAAATACACTCATCAACGTCTGAAAAAGACGGGCAGGGATTGGATTAAGTGCAGTGGACCTTGACACGATCACTGCCCACAACATCTTACAACCCAGCCAGACCAACTTGACAAAACACAATGTCCCATGCAGAGGGGGACGAGAGCTGTGATAAGAGCTAAACTAATCCAGCTTGGACCTAAGGCTTTTCCTCTTCCCAGCCTATTTCTGGCTAATGTCCAGTCGCAGGAAAATCAGAAGGATGAAATAAGACTCAGGCTAACTCAACAATAGGAAATCAGAGACTCGTGTCATCTGATCTTTACTTCTTTACAGAGACCTTGCTCCATCACAAAAAAAAATCCTGGATCAAGCTATTGCACTCGATGGATGGACCGTGTTCTGTGCCGACAGAACACAAGACTCTGGTAAGATGAGGGGAGGCAGATTCTGTGTTTACGTCAATGATGCTTGGTTCTTAGACGTAGTCAAAGTTGAAGGACAATGTTTCTCAGATGTCGAGTTTTTAATGACCTCATACAGGAACTGTATGTGTTTAATCAAACAGGCCTCAGATCTGTTTTACCTCAATTCCACACGCCCACCAGAGCAATACCCCGGACCAAGTTTACACAAACATTTTTGGCAGCTACAAAGCCCTCCCCCATCCCCATTTTTGCCAATCAGACCATATTTCCCCGCTTATCCTGCCTACTTACTCCCAGTTGATTAAAAGGGTCAAACCATCAGAAAGAAACTGTTAAAGTGTGGACAGATGAAGCTACAGCAGCTCTACAGGACTATTCTGAGTGCACAGACTGGCACATGTTCAGAGATGCCGTCACCCAGAAGTACCACATCAGTCTTGAGGAATATACATCAATAGTGACATCATACATCAGCAAATGTGTTGATGATGTTGCGATAACAAAGACAATAAAATCATTTCCCAACCAGAAAATCTAGATGAATGGAGAAGTGAGGGCCCTATCCAGAGCCAAAAAAGCTGCCGTTTGGTCAGGTGACAAGGAAGCATGCAACACCGCCGAGTGAGATTGAAAGCTGGCATCAAGAAGGCAAAGTGGAGACATCAGGGGAGACTGGAGAGATTGGAGTCTCTCAAGACCATCACAAACTACAAAAGTAGGAGCGCCCTCATCATGTGTGAGGCCACGTTGCCAGATGAGCTTAACACATTTTATGCTTACATTGATCTCCTCAACAAAGAGTCAGCAGGCAAATCTACTTCGCTTCCGGAACACTGGCCACTGTCAGTACCAGTATCCAGCTAGCTGATGTCATGACTGACATTTTTTAAAATATCACTGTCAGAGGAGACTGTTCCCACCTGCTTCAATACAGTCAATATCGTCTTTTTACCCATAAGGTCTGTAGTGTCTAAATGACTACCGCCCTGTGGCACTCATCCCCATTCTGATGAAGTGTTTTCAGATACTGGTTCTCTAGCACATCAAAGACAACATCCCAGCCAGCTTGGACCCCCACCAGTTTGTACCAACAGATCAAGAGATCTTTGATCAGTGTTACGACCCAGGTGTCGGGAAAGACTCTCAGAAAAATCACAAGCGGCACAGAGTTAGGCTTTTACCAAGGCTTTTAACGCAACATAGACTCGCTCTTCAACTCACCTGTGTGTGAAGCGGCGTACTGTTGTTTCCATTGTCTGCTGGTGTTGTGAGTAAACAGTTATTATGGCCGAAAAAACGAAAGAAAGAAAGATCGATGACTACAGATGAGGAAAGCGAAACTGAAACTTCAAAAACACAGGTGCCGTGAAAGACAACGAAATGAAAATCTTGGAGATTACAAATTTAAGGAAACTTAAGAGGGCAAAATTCCCGTGCCAAGTTCTTGTTAACTTTTATAGAGGAGCAATAGAAAGCATAGTGACTGGAAACATTACAAATTGGCATGGGATGTGCACGGCCCAGGAAAGTATCATTAATTATATGTCACTTGCCTCATTTTTTCAAGTCTGTCTTAACACAACACGCACATGTCCATATCTTTGTTGAAAGTGTTACTGGTCATTGTAATCATTCCTCGTGTTCCTGTTGGCCCTGGAGAGACCTCTTTCTAATGTGATTTCAATGCACAGATGCATTTAGAATTGCCGGCTGGTCCTTGACAGAGACCATGCAGATCCATGGCAGATCCCTGCTGGGTCCTTGAAATGATATCCCCCCTACAGGACATACTGAATGCGGCCAATTGCAATGCTTTATCTATCCAGGAGCAGTGATTATACAAGATGAAGCGGTTTACTGCCATCAGGCTGTGACGCTGTGACCATTTTACTTCAAGTTTGCCCATTGCTGCTGGACATTTCCATTGACCCAGTGCACCTGAAATCAGCTGTTCTCATCATATTTGATGTGTATGAGCATGACCAGTTTATGACGTCGTCAACATCTTGCTTCCTGACAGAATGTTTTGTCTGTACGCCCCCCTGGCGTTTTGGAGGATACTGCAACAGATGAGCATAAATGCCTCTGTCTGCCATTTGTGGAGGCCCATGCCACAGTGTCTCAAACAAGCAAAAACAAAGCTTAAAAGCATCTTGAGGATATAATTCAGGACTGTTCGCACCTATTCATTTTGAAAGAGCAAATGAGCATGGGGAAACCATAATGCCAGATATTCAGTTCATCATTGCACATGACCAGAAACGTACTTGGGGGCTCCATAACCAATACTTATTGGGTTGGCAAGAATATTTTTATTGTCATTCAGCATTTCAGTGAGGGATTGTTGAAGTAATGTCTCTTTGACCAGTGAGGGTGTCTGCCTCAGTGTATATACACCATTTATAAATGAGGCCTCTGGTCAGTATAGGCTCAAATTTGGAATATGACAAGGTGTCCTTTTCCCCCTGACTTCCTTCCAAATAAAGTATAACCCAAAAAATAGGCTTGGGGCAAAAAAAGGCCATAGATTTATACAGTGGACCTAAAAAACTAATTGAATATAAATGCCGTATCTGTACACCATGATATCTGATGGAAAATACTGGCCTTGCCTGGTTTAAAAGGAGGAAGATGAAGATGGTCAATTGAGTGATTTAACATAATGTACAGTACTTCTACGTTTCCAGTATTTATTTCAAATAAATAGAAAAGGCAGCTAGTTGCCACTAACAGAAACTTACATTTCCTCTACAAAATATCCAAGAAAAATACATGCAGTCACAAAGCCAGCCGCCCTGTTTGATTGACAGGTGATCTCTTATACCCTCAGTCTAAGTGTAGCACAGGAACACCACAGCTATGAGAATCTGTTAACAAAATTACAGACAAAATAAATAAGATGGATGTTGAGTTACCATGGTCTATAATCACCTCCAGCCTTAAGAAAAGACCTCTCTCTCTCTCTCGCTCTCTCTCTCTCTCTCTCTCTCTATCCTTCTCTTCACCCCTTTTTTCTTTCCTCTCTCCTGCCTTCTCATCTTCCTTCCCTGCTTCTCTGCCAACTAGCAAACCTCTTTCCAGGCATCAGGTGTGATTTGGGTGTCACTGTTTTGACATTTTTGTTGCTGTGAGGCTCCATACAAATCACAGCAGTTGTCAGACACCAAGGGGCGGTAAATTGGAGGGGCATCAGATGGCAAAGAGGCTGCATAGAAAGACAGAGTACGTGAAAAGGAGAAAAGACAGATAGTGGTCAGATATGAAATGTCCTGGACAGGAGGTGAGGTCATCTCTGCAGTAGATAGAAGATTGGAGGTGATAAAGAAGCAACAAGAGGCCTGCAAACGGTTTAAGAAACCAAATAAAGACTGGTCTGTCTGTCACTGCTTACAGTAACAGAGTGGCATGTAGGTAAAGAAACAGCCTGTCACATTACACTGTGGGATTCAACAGTCACTCTGCAGGATTTTTACCACATCTTGGACTCTGTGAATGAAGCTCTTGGGAGTAAAATCAACCAAATTGAGTCCCCTTGTTTTTTAGGCTGTCATGAATGTTTATTAAGTAAGATACTGTATACTGAGGACTGAGACAAGGCAAGAGACAAGGAGTGAGTGTTGTGGCGCTGTCCAAGGTGCTGATTCTGCAGCTACGGAGCTGTCCCGGCCATATCGTCAGTGGTAGCCTCTTCTTTCTGACCAAAAATAAAAAAAAGAATTTTGGCACCTGCGGTGTAAACAAAAGCTACGGATGCCACTTAGGGAAAAAACTTGTGATGATAAAGCTGCTTGTGTGCGCGCATTTGAGATATATAGAGAGAAAGTGACAGAGAGAGGGGAAGAGAAGGTGGAAGATAGACTATTGCATGCAATGTTTCTGTAAGTTATTAATAACTTACTCGGAACATTGCTTTGTCACTTTTTGACCCGCCAGAACCTGCGATATTTTCTAGTAAGCTTACCTGAACCCGCCCGACCTACATATCACTAGTTCACACGAATGCGGTAATCCGTAAAAGATACAGCCCATGTGTTTAGACTTTCCTTTTCACCATATACATATATATTAAACCAATCAGATTTTGCCATAACCTCTGTGAGCCAATCAGCTCATCGCTGTCAAAGTTTACAATCTGTTGCTTTCTCTGCTGCTGTCAGCTGTCATCTCATCAATGTGGCCCGCCTCTACCCCATTCACCTCCAGTCATCATCACTACCCGTCTTCCCAGTTGGTCCTTCCAGTCATCAGAAGTCCTGCTCCACATTTCATCCACCCAGATCTTTAGCAATTGTTCTTCACCCCTTCACCACCAGTGTCTAAGCTCCATCGGGGAGATATTCCGTATAGCTCACAGCATCACTACCCCCTTAAATATGGGGTGATATATATATCACAATGGGGTCTAATCGCCAAAGACCCTTCACTTTCTTCAACCTTCCAATTGCACACTATGTCAATAATTTAAATGTATTATCTTTAAGAATCTCTGCAGTTAAGTCTCTCCCGATTGAAATAATATTGTCTATGGGTCTATCAAATACCGCTGGCTATCAAATACAGGGCATGATATCATGTGGGCAAGGGTCGACGGATCTGATGACATATGAGACGGGCCCTCCAAAAGCCGAGAAGTTTTAAAACATGGGAGCATTAGACATGTGGGGAAACTGTGATTTGTGTGTCAAGTACCAACCAACAGAACTGAGACTTATTTCAAGTATGGGAATTATACTCAAACATCTAATAAGTTGTGTCTGAACTGTGTGTTTGAGGCGAGAGATCACCCTAAAAACACAATTCCACACGATTATAACTTAACCTTGTGAGTTCTCCCTGAATAGAGCAATATAATTTCAGCTGCCAACCTATGCAGGCGCATGACAAAAAAGTACATGTTATAGCACCATTCCAATCATAATTTGGTGGTATATTAAACAATTTTCCTGTATATGTTATTATATCATATATTCCTGGGTGACTGCAAAGCTGCATTGCAAAATTCCAGGTTTTTCAAGATGCATGGGAGCCCTGAATCTGTTGTATCTTTGGTATTATCTGTGAGGAAGTCTTGCTTCTCACAAAAACAGTGCCACTACTAACACGAGTCATTATTCTAAATTACCTTGGAGCCGCAACTACAGCTTGATGAGTGCCCGGCACACATGACTACAGAATACGAGTGAGAAAAAAAACAAAATAATCAAAAAATAATCAAAATAAAAAATGAAAGATCTTTATATTTATAGCATTATTACCATGTAGCATTTTGTTACATTTAGCATTTTAAAGATAGATTGTATGATTTTGTTAGAGCTACAAAATCAATCCTAAATTACCAAATCGTAGTCTTCACAGCAAAATTAGGAAGCACCTGTACCCTGAGGGCGCTCACGTTCGCACTAGGCAGGAAATTTCCCTGGCAAGTGCACATACATGCATCACACACACACACCTGCTGTAATTCCCCAAGCTGATGCTGTGAATATAGTATGTGTTATTAAGCAGCTTCCTTGTAAAATAGGTCTATCACTATCTCCTCCTGGGTATTAGCCATTAGCTTTTTTATCCCTATACTGGCCTCCTGGGAGCCAGAATAAAGAGGACTCTGGAGAAGCTTCTTAAATGTCATAGTCTCTCTCCCCCATTCTCTCTGTCTGTGCACATGTGTTTTTGTGCTCATGCATGCATGCATGAGGCTGTTAAGTTTATGCATGACTGTGTATTCATGTGTGTCATAAATGAGCATGCAGGCTCATTAGAGAGATGTGGTGTGTGTGTGTTGTGGGTGTGTGTGAGGCTGGTGGTCATTCCAGGATGTCGAGCCGAGGATCTGCTCTCTCTGCGTGGAGATCAGACATCATGAAAAACTCTCGCTCTCATCACTCTGATCAATCTCATTTCCAGCATTAAGCTGATTTCAGTGAAAAATCTTTGATAAACCAACTGTACACTACCTTGCCCAGCACCAAACATTAGACAGTGGAATATAGTGGAGCATTTGGCAGCTAAAGAGCCAAATATTTTTTCTCAGGAGTTGGTAGAGACCAAAAAGAGAGCTAAAAGGAGAGGGAATATTGGACTTACATTTATGATGTAGACACAGAACAATATTAATATTCATTTGGAGTCTTGTTTGTGTATGGATGTGTAAATAGGCAACAGTTTACTAACATGTTAGCCATATTAAATGTATAAGGTGATAATAGGTCACTGTAGTGTTTATAGCTTGTTCTTCTGCCCCCAAGTGGCCAAAAATTAATTAATGCAGCTTTAAAAATACTCTTGCAGGGGTAAAGTTCCTAAAGCTTTAGTTCTTTCCAATTCTGTAATGTAATTGCAACAGTAAAGCATCCACCATTCATCTATTTCCTAAAGTGACCAGCCCATCTCCCTGCATCAGCTAGCATTTTCCTAATTAGAAAGCCTCAGAAAGCCTCACAATGCTGTCACTGTTGACCTTATCAAAAGCAGCTTCTGCCTCACAAGCCCCACGGTAGGCTATATCTTCTGAAATTATTGCTCCATATTAGTACTGTTGCAGCCTTAGCTACTACTTACTACCTAAATTTGGCCTCTTTTTCATTATTCTCTGTCCAATTTCTCTTGCAGGTTTCCCCATTTAAGATAATTACATTTGGTGAGTTAATGTCGAGTGTCTCTGGACCATATTAAAAGTGCCATGAGTCAAAATCAAACATATTTGTTTACTGAACTGGCTGCCTTTGTTGTACGCATTGTCTTCTGTGTCATTTACATTAATGTCTGTGCACTGACTGCTATCATGTAATGTGCTGTTATTGCTTATCAAATCCCAGTTCCGTAGTTGTTACACCCATGTGTTGTGCCTGTTTGTGGTGTGCTGAAGCATTGGTTAGTGTTACTCTATGTGTAGCCTGTAAATTAAGAAACAGCATAGCTCTTTGAACATACAGTGTGTCATTTTGATAATCCACCCACTAGTGCCTCCAAATCTCTATACTACCCCCGCCCCTCTCTTACGGAAGCTAAATATAGCTCACAGTTGCCTTGCTGGTTTATCTTTTATTTTGGTAACACCCACTGAAATGGAAGTGTTTACTTTGGCGTTTTGTACCACATTTCCCAGAATTCACAACACTGTCCCCAGTCCTTTAAGTTCACTGGACAGACAGCAGCAACTATCACTTGTAGTCCATCCTGCTAAAGTTGAAGGCATTAATGAGATTCTCTACATTTTGTCTGGGTATGAGACCTCTAATTCTGAAAATTTGTTTGAGATGATAAACTTCGCCTTTATAGTAGCATATTCCTGCACTTATTCTCAGAACTTTGACGAATACGTTCACAGATCTACTTATTTTCCCTGCTGTCCTAAAAGGCATGAGCCTGTGTATATACTGTAGGGGTCCACGCACTCATGCAAGCACATTTCATCCACAGATGCATGTATGCATGTGTGGCAGCCATATCCACTCTGTAAGATAATGTGTCTCTGCAGGCAGTAAAAACATAGGAAGCTAAACACATTACAGAGTCATGCTCCAGCAGCAGGGGAACCTCCTGAGCTACAGACACAGAGAGAAAACACAAATGCAGAACTTTCCCTCCTCCCATATCCAACAATACACTGGTATACCTTACATGGTATAACTATTTTTTGATGAAGAAATCCAAAACATAAATCTCACCTTTGTGCAAATTGTCAATGTAAGTATTAAAGTGCCTTCTTCACCTCATTTTGGTGCGCTGAGCCAGAATGGTCTCATTCTTGCCCCCAGGCCAGAGGGTAGAAAACAACCACTCAACTAGATTGATAAAAAAACTGCAGTTGTTATAGACGTTTTTCCTCCCGTTGAGCAGGAATGAGACCACAGTCCACAAGCAAAAACAAACATAAACTAACCACACAAAGGTGTGATATGTGCTTTAATGGAACATTTTCAAGCAGTTGGTTTTACACATGAAAATCATTCAGGGACAAGGACTAACTGGTTGGTTTAGTACATAGATAGTTGATTAGCCTGACCATTGAGCATTATCCAACCCCTAAAAACTGCATCAGGAGTGGTAAAGTGGTAAAAACTTAGGGATCACAATTTACTCATGGAAAATCAAATTTCCTCAAAAGATCTGAATGCCATTCCCTTTAAAAACAGTTCTCTCCCTAACACTAACCCTAATCCATGACAACAGTTATGTTCTGAACATTTAACAGCAAAAAGCCTTTTAGGAGGTCTGTGCAGGGCCGGATTAACCCAGGGCAAAAATGAGCTGTGGGCCACTATTGAGCCCTCCCCACTTATGTTCACCCAATCTAGAAACCAACATATTTCTATGCTGAAATACTGCAAATTTGTGATAATTTGATTTAGCACATATTAACAGGTCCTCTGGACCTCTGAGGGTCACGGACCTCGGACTCTTGCCCGCTTTGCCTTGGTGGAGGTCTTGAAAATGTTGGTAACTTTTGACCTTAGATGTATAATAGACACAAGTGAAACATGAAATAATTCCATTACTAAAAGGTATCCAGCAAATTATGATTGTGCATTGCTTCACATATTGTCATTTTGCTTCATAAATTACCACAGGCTCGATATGAAAAGTGATAAGTATGATGATAGATGTGACCCATGATGAAGACAAAAATTCCTTATTGTTACAATATGATGATGTCAGTAAATGACTTCCTGCCAGTGACAACTCAGCTCAGTCACGACTGGCATTTCCCAGAACTGCCAGATGGTCGATCCAGGCTTGGTTACAACACATAACTTCTGTCCAATTTATTCTGTTTATTTGTTTAAATTGTTCCTTGTTTAGGACTAATTCAATTATAATTTAGTTCAACTGAACTAAATCATATAATTTGATCCCATTTTGTAACATTCCTGAGGCTTGAACAACTGAACAGTGATGGAATAAATCTAGATAATGAACTTGGTGACAAATCAACTCAGTGACAGACTGATGTGGTGTGTGACTGACCAGAGTGAAAACTTTAAGATGTGATGTCTTGATTAGTTGGCAACAAACAAGAGGGACATGCTACCCCTATGAGCAAAGGTAGGCCTTGGGTCTAGGGTGTTACTATCCCTCATATGAATTTAATTGGCCACCATGAGTACCCCGCACTAACTTAATCTGGCAACTTATTATGATGCTGTTTTGGGTGTAGGTGACCCACATTGTTAAAGCTTCACTAATCAAATATTTTTTTAACATTAAGTGTAATGTGAAAGGTGTTACTCTTGGTAACAAAGCCACAGAGAATTGCCACCAACTCTGCGGCTCCCCTCAGATCTACAGAGCTTTTTAACATCTTTCAGATCATTGTTTTGGTTTTAAAGCCCACATACTGTTTTTGGTGTACTATCACTGCTCTCATCAACCTGGTTTCCAGGAAATCCAGTGAATCGGCAGCTATTCAGTGAAAAAACTCAGCAGACAGACAAAGTTACTCTCTGGTGAACATAGCATTTAGCAGCTCAAGACCCAGATATTTATCTCAGGAGTTGGTGGAGACTAAAACAGAGCTAAAATGAGAGTGAATATTAGACTTACATTCATCAGGACTCAAAATGACTCCAAATGAATGCTAATATTGCTCTTTGTCTGCTGAATGTGTTAACAGGCAACTGTTTGCTAACATGCCATATAAACTTTATAAGGTGAAAATATGATACTGTTTACAGCTTGTTTTGCTGCCCCAAGTGGCCAAAAATCAGTTACTGCAGCTTTAAAATTTCTCTAAAAATACTCTTGTCGCCGGAGTAAAGTTTCTAAAGCTTTACATCTTTCCAATTAGAAAGAAAGAAAGACAGATTAGAAAGAAAGAAAGCTTTTTCTAGTAAACTTACCCAAACCCACCGACCTGCGGGTCAACCACTGGGACCCACGGATTATGGGTCGACACGAGTATCACTAATGTCCACAGAATTTGTAGAAGAATCTTTTTAGTGTTGTCAAAAGTCACGTGTTGTAAACAAAATGAATCAATAGCTACAAGTGCTTCAGTAACTGGCTGTAGCTGCAAAATGGAAATCTTTAAAAAGTCTGTACACATTTCATTAACTTTGAGGCCTGTTAATTAATTCATTTGCTCAATTAGTTCGCACAAAATTATGTAAATGAGGGCATGGATTAACCAAAGCAAGGGCACCACCTCTATCTTGTGTGCTTGCAATATCATCTTGATATAATAACATAAAGCCTTGAAATACATATCTTAATTCCCTACTCCCACTCACAGATTCCGTACAAACGAGTTTTAGTTACTACAACCAAGAACCATGTTTGTCATGAAGAACAGGTTTTCTAGGATATTCTTTTTTGAGTGTGTACAAATTGAGATCTTTAAAGCCTCAAGATGAGATGCATCATTCAAACTTAAAATCCAAATGAAGAAAAGGCCTGTACACTTAGTGACAAATGTTTTCATTAAAGATGCCAGAAGAAATCACATCATAAAGCAGCAAGGTAATGAAGTTGAATCGAGCTAATATCAAGATAAAACTGCAATACCTTTAAACCTATAGCACAGGCTGTGAATAATACATCTCAAGTCCAATTCTGAAAGTATCTATTGCCTCAGCTCTCCTCCCTCTTCTGGGCTAGCCTATACCTCCAAATGTTATTAAAGCTCTGCGAGAAAGAGACCGATATTGGAAAAAGAGAATTGTGAAGAATGTTGGCTTGATTTATAAAGAGAGTGTGTTCCAGGAATGTAGATGAGAATGAATGACACTGGGCTGTGTTGTGAGGGAGCTACAGTCTAGATATGCTGTGAAGATATTCCATTACCCATGGTGTGTGCTAGAACACATGCTGTGGCTAACCTCTCTCTTACAAAATATGATTATAGACTACTAATTTGCTTTGGAGGAAACACCAAGTGCAACGCTGTTAGACTGTATGGAAGTCTTATGAAGGAGGTCAGGGTGCATGATTGGACAAATAAAGCACAGAACTTTGACACAAAAGATGCAGAAAATTATATTGATGGGACGAATCCATCACACACATCAACGATTGGTTAGGGCAAAACAAAACAAATCCAAAACAGAGGATTAGACTTCAGCTCCCACATCCTCCACCCTGACTCTCAACACTGGCACCCCTCAGGGCTGCGTGCTCAGCCTTCTCCTGTACTCCCTGTTCACGCATGACTGTGTGGCCACCCACAGCTCCATAACACAACTCCACAACACCATCATCGAGCTTGCTGACGACATGAACGTCATCGGCCTGATCACTGATGACAATGAGAGGGGCTACAGAGAGGAGGTCGGAGCCCTGACATCTTGGTGCCAGGACAACAACCTTAATCAGCAAAACAAAGGAGCTGATTGTGGACTACAGGAAGCGACGGGAGAAGGACTGTACATCCCTCTCCATCAATGTGACTATGGTGGAGACAGCAGCTTCAGGTTCCTCAGGGTTCACATCAGCAAGGACCTGACCTGGGCTCACCACACCAACACCATCATCAAAACAGCCAGACAACAGCTTTTCTTCCTCTGCAGGCTGCAGAGGATCAACATGGACTCTGCAACTGCTACAGCTGCACCATAGAGAGTATCCTCAACAGTAAGGCTCTACAGAGGGTGGTGAAAACTGCTCAGCACATCACCAGAACGGAGCTCCCATCCATGGAAGACCTCTACACCTCAGCGGTGTAGGAAAAAGACCAACAGGATCATTAAAGACCCCAACCACCCCAGCCACCACTGTTCTGCCTGCTGCCCTCCGGCAGACTGTACCGCAGCAGCCAGTCCTGCACCACCAGGCTCAGGGACAGCTTCATCCTTCAAGGTCATAAGACTGTTGAACTCTTGAGCTCATGAGCTCATTACTGTCACTTCACTCGCACCTTATTAATACTGATGTCACTTTACCTCATACTACTCTTTTAAGTAACCCGGTACATGTCGTTCACCCGCCACTAGCGAAACGACTCATTTGGTTCAGTCCCGCCCCCCCGTAGCTGAGATGTGTGTGAGCGGTGAGTTTGCTACATTCCACAAGCTCTCTTAGCTTTTTTTAGTCTAATAAATAAACAACTCTGTTAAATGCCACAATAATACAAGCCGTTTCATTTAATAAACCCTGTTGTTAAGTTTGTGGACGACACCACCATCATTGGCCGGATTTCAAACAATGATTAGACTTCATATTGTGAGGAGTTCAACAATATGGCAAAGTGGTGCACAAAGAACAATCTACTGCTCAACGTCAACAAAACAAAGGAGCTGGTTGTTGATTTTAGAAAAAAGGAGACAAAGACACACACCCCTGTCAATATTAATGGAGCTGAGGTGAGATGAGGAGCTGAAGTTCCTGGGAATCAGCATCACAAAGACCCTGTCATGGACATCTCACATCTCCACCCTGGTTAAGAAAGCTCAGAAACAGCTGTAAGGCTCTTAAGGAAACTTAAGAAGGCAAAATTCCCATGCCAAGTTCTTTTTAACTTTTACAGAGGAGCAATCGAAAGCTTCCTGACTGGAAACATTACAAACTGGCATGGGATGTGCACGATACAGGACAGGAGGGCTCTGCAGCTGGTGATTAAAACTGCCCACAACATCGATGGTACCCATCTACTGAGCACCAGTGATATCGGTGAAGTGCCTGCGTAGAGCGTGAAGGATAAATGCCCATCCCAGCAACAGCCTCTTCACCCTGCTGCCATCTGGCAAGCGATACAGAAGTATATCCGCTGCCATACCACCAGACTCCAGAGCAGCTTCTTTCCTCAAGCTGCGAGACTTCTAAATTCATCCTCTGTACTCCACCATAAGTAATTAACAATTATTTTTTGTTTGTTCTATTGGGGATTTTTTGTGTGAAGCATAAAAAGACTGCAACGTGAATTTCTTTATACAACATTGTGTTGTATAATGATAAATAAATGAACCCTTGAACCCTTGATACCATCAGAGGAGGAAGTTATTGCTGGGCAGGTGTCGTGCTTCAGTCAAACAAAGGCCTGACAACACGGTGGACAGCAGCATCAGGAAAGTCTTGGTATCCACACGAAGCTGCGTCAAGATGACCACTGTGACCTGAGAGCTCCATAACCAACTGACACAACTTCAGTATATTATTCATAGCAAGAAACCCATTACCCCGATGGAGGATATGATGTGGACAGTTTACATACAGTGGTGGCCAAAATTATTAGAACACTTGGCATATTTATGAGGTTTCAGTTGTTTTTGTTGAATTGGCCATTAAAATACCCATAAAACGAATGAAATATCTACAAAGTCATCATTATGCTCTATAAACCATAGAATAGAGTCATCATAAGGAGATTTAGGTCATTTTCCTTACAAAAAACAAACTAGGCCTATTTCACTGTCAATGTCACACAATCATGTTCCTTCACAAAAGAAGCCAAATTACTTGTGTAATCATTGTCAGGTGTGATCGTGGTTAAATTGATGGTGGTGCAAGAGTCTTAGGACACAGCTGTGTGATTCTTTTGAATGTACAAGGCCTATCCTGCTCATTAAGTGATTGGTAACATCAGGGTTTTGTCACTGAGGCCACACCACCAATTGGTATAAATTCAAAGCCTCTAGAAGTAGTCTTGAAGCACATGTTTCTCTTTGAACATGGCTAAGGTGAAGAAGGAGCTAACGAGTGAGCAACGGGTTCGAATAAAGGCCCTTTTTGATGCTGGCTGGAGTTACCGCCGCATAGCCAAGGACTTGAGATGCAGTCCAAGCA
>NTHP01000924.1:40140-64922 GCA_003416845.1 Oplegnathus fasciatus | reverse complement strand
AGTGAAACGCCTGAAATTTGCAAAAGAACACAAGAAATGGACAAAGGAAGATTGGTATAAAGTGTTGTGGACTGATGAGTCCAAGTTTGAACAGTTTGGAAACAAGCGAAGAGTGTATGTTCGACGGAGGGAGGGGGAGAGATATAAAAATGAGTGTCTCTTGCCAACAGTTAAACACGGAGGGGGTAGTATTATGGTGTGGGGTGCCATTTCAGCCTCAGGAACAGGTGACTTAGTGAAAATTGATGGCATCATGGATAAGAAAGTATACCACAACAGTCTGGTGAGGCACGGAGTACCATCTGGGAGTCGTCTTATTGGGCCTGGATTTATTTTCCAAGAGGACAATGACCCTAAACATGCTTCTAACTATTGCCGGAACTACCTGCGACAGAAGGAATCTGCTGGAACATTGAAAATGATGGACTGGCCCCCTCAAAGTCCGGACCTCAACCCCATCGAGCAAATTTGGGGCGAGTTGGAAAATAAACTGGACAGATCTATTGTACATTCAAAGGAAAGCCTTTGGCTTTTCGCTTCAGTTTCACAGGCATGGGATAACATTAGTGTTGAAGTTCTCAGGAAATATATTGACGCTATGCCAGAGAGATGTGCTGCTGTAATTGCTGCACAAGGTGGACATACCAAATATTAAAGTTAAAAGTGGATAAAAACAGTAGGACTCATTTCATCTGATATTTGTTGTGCTCAGAGCAACCATCTGCATGTTTCATGAACATTATGACATGAAATCATGTTTTGGAGGCAAAAAAAAAGTCAATATTTTCCGATCTGTCAGGTGTTCTAATAATTTTGGCCACCACTGTAAAAGTTATTATATTATTGTTATATATTATTTATATACAACTTACAGTATATTTCCATTTCATTGGCTATGAATAAATTGCATTTGAAGGAGGATTTTTAAATTTAGTAGTAAGGGTCCTGTGGTATTAGAGAAATACATCATGTCCACAAAGGTTTCATGTAATTACAGTACACTGTTTGAACAGGTGATATGAAAAACATATTTGATCTCATGCATGTGGTAAAAAAAAAAGAAGCTGGTCAATTTAACATCCTGCCTATGAAAATGTGAAGGAGTTTTGCCAGTAATCCTTTACTGCAGGTAGTAAGTAGTGACTGTAAGTAAACTTTATATTATGTTGACATAGTACAGGATAAAGTCTATTCCACGCATATTTCTGCCTCATTATTGTAAGTGTCACTGGTCTGATGTAACTTAATGACAATAAGTTATTGGAAGTGTTTTACATTACATACTGTGCTACATGTACATTCTCCCACTTTACCTCTGTATCTTCACAACAAATGCTTTGTACCTCACTGGGCTCTTTAGGTCACTTCTCACAAATGTACCTGTAATGACAGACGTAAAACAGTGTGTATTTTTACGGTTTAACCCTCTAGACCCCATAGCGCCCCAGAGCGCCCGTTCTATATTTCGCCATAGCACCCACTCCTGATTGAAATGCATTGACAGTGAACATTTTGCATATACATTCAATGTAAATGTTTCGTATTTACCTTAATAAAAAACATAATCCAGTTTTCCTCCAAAATGTACATATTCCCTAATGCAAAGTAGTTGTATTTGTAACTTTATGGAAACAGTGGTGTCTATTGCTGTGCATTGCACTTACAGTTGTATCTAGTTATGCTTTAGCGCACATTGGTCTATTACAAGTGTGACTGAATTACATGCTCGCTTAAAATCTCTGATCTCTCCAACAAAATACATTAGCAAAGTGAGCTGTGTGTGATTGTATCCTGAAGGGATATGTTGAAAGGTGATTTCTACAGACGTATTGACCTAAGATCCTCCTCCTTCTTCTTCTCTTTATTCTCTCCTCCACTACTCCACTGACCATCAACACCTCCACCCACAGCCCTCCTCTGAGTGCTCTTTTCCTCCCTGCATTGCCTTGGTACCATCCTGCATATTTAAAACAATACTTCCCTTTAGTGAAACACCATGGCTTTTTAGCAGATCAGTGTGTGTGTGTGATGACTCTAGGGAGACACTTGGTGCCAGGCAGCTCCAGTCCTGATGTGTGTCTTTTTATTATTGAAAAGTAATTATTGCTGTGAAGAGCGACACCATGTACAATTTCACTCCCCTCCTTCCTTCTCATCCCTTTTTTCCCTTTTTTTCACTGAAGAGAGGAGAGGAAAAAGTGGAGTCTTCCTTCCATGGGGAGGGACAGTTGTGCTAGCGTCCATCACTGCCCTAATGGTGATAAATATCCTTTCATTAACATTGCACACATGTACCACGCTCTCCTCTCCAACCACCATGGATTTTTAGTCTCCTTCCTCCCTTCACCTCTGCTCCCTCTTCCCTCTCTTTTATTATGTGGGTGTTTTTATCATCCAACTGTAGTGCTGTGTTTTCTCCATCTAAGAGATTCAGATGTGTAGTATATTAGGATTTGTTGATAGGGGTACAGGTCAAAAAATGAAAGAAGACATCTTCCTCTGTGGCCTGCAGCGTGCACAGGATGTGTGTTCGATTTCTCATTCATGCTGCTGGCTCATTTTACTGATCATCTGATTCCACCCATTGATTCCCTCTAGTCTGTCATCTGGCTGAACAGTTTATGTGTTAGGCAATCACTGACGGTTTTGTTTAAAGGAATGGTTTGACATTTTGGGTAATAAGCTCATTCTCTTTCTTTCTGAGAGTGAGATGAGAAGATGGATATCAATCTCATGTCTGTGTGTTGAGCACAGAGCTGGAGTCAGGATATGGCTAGCCTAGCTCAGGATAAGGACTAGAAGAAGGATGAAACAGCTAGCCTGACTTTGTCTAAAGTGAGAAATACTCTTACAAACACACCTAGTGTGGACTCTTATCTTGATCACAAACAGAAATGTAAAAACAACATTTTATGGTTTTAAGGAGTTGATTGGATTTACATGCTGGAACTATTTCTTGACGAACAACAGTTTATCCATCCACCCAGTACTTCTGTGCACCATCTCCAGCTATAGTACGGTTGCCATTATACAGTCAGTGAGCGCATGTTTTGGTTTTAGTTGCTGTTCAGGGACGATGGTACTAGGCCTGACAACCTCACTGCGAAGACAAAACTACAGGAAGCTGCATACAGTCACTAGTTCAAGTCTGGCATAGTACCTCTGTTACACGTCATTCCCCATTTCTCTCTCCTTTTTTCCTGTTGTGTCTCGACTCTGAATTTGATAATAAAGGCATAAAACGCCCCCAAAATCCAGGCTGGTCCTCATTATAAACAGGAGGAAAACTACACACTCATCGTCACTCATCATATCGTTTTTTTTTAGATAAATAAATCCTACTAAAGCTGCCTTATCATTATCATGTCTTCTCAAATTTAAAACTGCTGTTCACTGCATTTTATTTGATAAAGACATAAAGGATATTGTAATAATAAAACCCTTCTTTATTACATATATTACATATTATTATCTCTTCTCTTTCACCGACCAGTATCTGTCAAAAACATCCAAAGAAAATCAACACATATATAGTATATCATCAAGCCTGCTACTATGCACTTGTGGTTATTTTGTAAATTGTTGTCTTCACGCAAATAGAAGCGTGCATGTCAGTTGTATTTGCACTCAAATGTGAATGTGACCAGAATTTTAATGATTCCAGACTGGTGAACCCAAAAATACTCAATTTAAAGCACATCTGAGGTGCTTTAAAACAGCTGAGCAGCTCCTGGACCAGACTGTCATATTCCTCTGGTGAGACGCCTGGTGTGTGTTATGGTGTGGATTTACAACTGACTGCATCGATCGGTCAGGTCAGCTGAGCTTGTAACAGAGCCTGCACCTTGATTAAAACCAAGCGTAGGGCCTTCACTGAAACCTGGAGACCAGCACTGATGACATATATCGTGTTTGATTTAATCAAACTGGTTTATTAGTAAAGCGCAAGTGACTGACCAGTGTTTTAGTCTATTCTGATGCAAGGGCTCAATGACACAAAATAGGAGCACTACCTACTTCCTCCAGTGCTATGCTCCTTCCTTTGGCCTTGCTCTGACATTTGTGAGCAATTCTTTCAGTGTGATGGAAGTGTCAAATCAGTCTTTTGGATATCGGTCACAAGTGGGCTAAGTGACCAAGCTGTCCATGCTTACAGAGATGTTCCTCCTTACAATCAGGACAGAGGTTGTCTCTGTTCTGTGTTGTTCTCTGTGTTAATGTAACGCTCAAGGGGTATTCCAGCGATTTAGTGTAGCACTTCCATAAACTTGAGGGACTCACAAGAGACAGATTTTAAAAAGACAATGGTGAAATTTTATTCTGAGCTTTAGACTCTTGTATGGGTCAAGCTCTAAAAACACTGGATCCTATACTTTCCATTGTGCAATGCAATCTGTCATTAGAACTGAAAACACTACATACAGAAAAGCTTCACCACAAAAGGCAACTGGAATATTTGTTTGTACTGAACACTGATGGAGTATTGATACCCCTGAGAAATGAGACCATGAGGGTCAGCGTGACCAAATCCAAAATTCTATGTAGGCATGCAGTTACATTATTGTAACATGATCTGACTAATATGTGACCACATGCACTTATGCAATCACCCAACGTAGAATAAACAGAACCACATGCGCGTCTATGTTTGTTTTGGAATACATCTGTCCCTATATGCATCATGTGAACAGAAAAACTTCAACACCATAAATGGCAAAACAAACTCTGACAGTCAGATACTGTATGTATTTGAGGCAAAAAGAAAGAGAGAGGGGGGGGGGATTTAACGTTGCCGACAAGATGTCATTATCACTGCAGGTATTTGGTCATAAATCAAAGTATTGGAGAAATAAAATTTTGACCCAATGGTGGCAGTAGATTAAAAGTCAGAGGATTACCGATGCTTAGTTATTTCAGTCTGAACCAAAGTGGTGGAATGAGCGACCCATGTTGCCATCCCTAGAGCTGAAAAAGCAAAAACACAATTTAATTACACAGAGGTACACTGCACATTGATCATGCTCAAAATCAGTAATTACTGTGTGTAAAAAATAGCAAAAAAAAAAAATGATAGAAGACACCAGCACAGCACATTTAGTTTTCCAACACTTCTTGTATTTTAGCTCTTTTGGAAAACAAGACAAGAACCGCATGTGGACAAATTTGTGCATTTCCATCGTTTTCTTCTAGTCATTCTGACACCCCATCCTTATGTCTACCTTTTTCTTTTCAAAATTGTCTATCTTACCTGTCAGCTATCTGTCTTTTTCCCCTAGATATCCATCATCCATCTTCAGCTTTCCTGACCTCCCTCAGAATGTTCTTCATCCCTGACAGCAGTGAATGTATGAGACACACCTCCTCTAAATCATACTTTAGACAGTCTGTCTTCTTAGCCTCCATGGCAGTGCAGCAGACAGAATAGAGGGGATGACATGCGACGAAAGGTCACTGGGTAGGATATAAAGCCAATAGGAAGCAGTGGATTACAGGGCTGAGGTGTATACAATGTTTCCACGATCTGTAGTTTCAAAACCTCCTAATGACCTTTGAAAGAGAAAGAAAGTCTGTGTTTATCCCAAATGACATGCACCTTATCCCACTGATCCACCACAACCAGTTATGTGCTCAGACACAGGATACAGCTTTTAAGGTAGCATGAGGCTTATCCCTGCCTCGGAGGAAGCTAGAGCACAATACCTGAGGTGGCTGCAGCTTTGTTCAACTTATATAGCTGGTTGGCCTTTAATGGAAGGCTTGGTGGTTTCATACCATGTCATACTCACCACTCTGCTGATTTCGCTCAAACACTAAAACTGTTTTCATTTACCAATTAATTCCAATTTTTGCCGTTAATGAAGCTCAACACTTCCTGTGCATATGCTTAACATTTCAAGACTTCCAGCGGCTCAAAGGGCTTCATTTTAATCTCTGACAGTAGGTTAACAGAGACAGAAATATCGGCAGACTAGAAGCGACTGTAAAAACTGAGTCAACAAAACTAATATTTCTGTAAAAGTGGAGAAATTCAGAGCAGCAGAGTGGTGAGTATGACCACTCTGTTGTTGTACTGTTGAACGTAGTACTGTGGAAATTTGTATTATGCAGAATATAAGGTATGCTGAATTTATCAGGTAGTTTGATAATTCCACCTCTTCTCAATGTTTTAACCCTCTAACCTCTATCAATGAACGGCCTGTATTTGTTCCTGCAGGCCATGACTAATATTTGAGACTGCTATTATTTGAATACCAGCTCTTATATAAGAATTTATGGTTGTCATGTTTACATTTACCCATTTACTTTTGTGATAGAGAAAAAGAGTCAGGGAGGGGAAGGTCATCAATGGAAACAATGTGCCGATGTGCCACAGCATGGCAGTTACCAGGCAATTCTGCAAACTAGCATTACTGAACAGGGGATTTTTTTGCTTTCTTTAACACAGTCAATGTTGTTTCAGCGTCAAAGAACGTTAACAGTGCCAAAAACATGTAGAATGCAGCTGCTGTCTTTCACAAAAGAAGAAAAAACTCAAAACCACCTGCCAAGCCCACAGGGGGTGACTGTTTGATACTAGAAGATTTTTTTTAACAATATATTTATTAGTTTCCAGTTTGCAAATCACATCAAATTATACTGTAAATAACAGCTATATAAAACACAGTGAACGTTTTTCACCCTGTTCTCCCGCCCATCCCTATCAACTGAGTACAGACTTAAAAAAAAAATAAAGTAAGATAAATAAAGAGTGTTTTTCAGTTGATGTACGAGATCATAATACTACCCTACTCCCTCAGAGCTCGTTCCTGCTGAAACAGGTTACCAACATTAACATCATGTCTTAAGAAATACATAAAAGGTCCCCAAATATCATCAAAAAAATGTTGTTTACGTCTACCATTTCTTTAATCCACATTCGGATTCTTGGCCCATGAACATTTTTCCAATTAAGAGCAATTATACGTTTAGCTTGTAATATACACATGTCTACAAATCTAAACTCTTTGCTTTGTAAGTGTGGGTTGGTAGGATATATACCCAGAATAAAAAGCTTTGGATCCAGTGGTGATTTCTTTGATTAAATTTGATCAATCATATTAATATTATCTTGCCAAAAGGATTTCATTTTCACTCATTCCCATAGTACAGTGTCCCTCTTGCCTCATTACACTTGATACAAGTATCAGGAATGTTATCATTAAACTTATGAAATTTGACAGGAGTTATGTATGTACGCATCAGCCATATAAGTTTCAGGCTGTTGACTGTTGACTGTCTGCCTCTGAGACTTCTTACATGCCTCCAGTCTTCTAAACATATTTCGTCATCTATATCTTCCTTCCATCGTCTCAATTTAGATTCTGAGGAGTCATCAGACTTAGACACAGACAACTCATACAAGGATTAAATTAAACCATTATCATAACAATGTCCTAAATAAGGTATATCTAATGAACGGTTTTGAGATGAGGATATAAAGCTCCTAATTTGAAGATATTTGAAAAAATGATCCCTTGGAATGTCATATTTGGTTGATATTTCTGCAAAGGACATAAATACTTCATCTTCTCTGCACGTATCTTGCATTTTCCTTAACCCCTTTTCAGCCCCAAATCCTGGATCACTTTGCCCTGGTTTAAAGTTGACATTACCCCAAATAGGACTGAAGTGCGACCAGGACGAGTTAATATTCAAATATTTACAAGTGTCAAACCAAACGTTAATCATATTCAATACAATAGGGTTGTCTGTATTTTTTTTTCAGGTATTTGCGATCTGCTGAATACAAATACAAGTGCAATGGTAAGCTTAGCGCTACAGAACAGGATTCCAAATCCATCCAAGCTGAGGGGCTTTCAGATGAAAAATAAAACATGATGGATCACAGTTGAGCTGCCCAGTAACACTACTGGATGTTTGGGCATTTAAGGCCTCCTCGGTAAAACATATCAATAAAAACAATAAATATAACAAAGATAGACGTAGTCTGGAACATTTATTTTGCCAAATAAAGTTGGTAAACAATTTCTTAATTCTAGTAAACAAAAATGACGGAGGGGGCAGGAGGATATTCTGCCAATGTTTGGAAAGTGTGAGACCTCACGTGTGTCACCAGAAGCCGCGCTGGAAAGATGATTCTGTGCTTATGCATCCTTTTGTCTCGCAGCTTCTTTCGCACCTCATCATAGTTCAAGAACTTCATAATAAATGTCCTTGGACATGTCATGTGCAAGTCGTTGTTTGGCAAGGCACCTACAGTATTCTACGAGCCCGTTCAATTACCAGAGCCTCCCGCGGTTCCAGTCCCAGAGCCTCCGGTAACCACTCTTCCAGAATTGTAACTGCATCCTGGCCCTCTACTTTCTCCTGTAAGCCCTCTAATCTCACGTTGTTCCGTCGGCTTCTGCATTCCAAGTCTTCCACTTTGTTGGTAAGAGTTTTAATGGTGTTTTCCAATGTGCTGACTTTGGATAGTAGTCCGTTAACGTTGTCTTAAGCATCAGATATTTGTTGTTTCACATGTGCAATACGCCCTGTGCATTCATGTACCTGCTTTCTTACATCAGCAATTGTTGCTTGCACAACATCGATTTTCTTATAAAGTCCACTTTTCAAGGACATTATGGCTCTCATGATATCTTCATTGGTATTCTCACCTGGGTTTAATATTTATCCTCCTCCTTTGTTGAGGCCATCATCCATGGCAGCCATGGCATCGCTCATATCTTCACGATCCTAATGTTCATCCTCGTATCGTGGTTTCTTTCTGTCCTTTTTGCCTCCTTTTCGTGACATCTTTAAATCCCTGTACTCTTATATACGTGTTGCTTGACTTTGAATAAAATTGTGATTAGCATTGTAGCATTGTTGTATAATTACACGCTAGCTGCAGAGCTTAAAAGTTGTGACCTCTTAGCACCTCTCCATAACCAGAAGTCTAATTAATTTAATACTTGATAGAAGACTTTCTGTGGAATATTCCTTTTAAAAATTCTAAATCAAAGTCGAGTTAACTTTCGGATCTGCTCAATTCTGAAGCCACATAAATATATAATCAGTATTACTACATAAACATGATCTGTGTATTGGCCTTCATTGTGATTTTAGCCCAGGGTTAGGGTTAGTTAGGCTAAGTGGTTTGTGGTGAAATTCTCAATAGTTCCTTGTACAGTTGGAATAATGATAGTGAGTAGCAACAGGGTCAACAGCAGTGGTGGACTCAAGCTGTCTGAGGGGCAGGGGCGCAAAAAATAAAAACCAGCTGCATGTGGTGGGGCACCAGTGCAAAGAACGTGATGCATTTATGGTGAAAGAGTTCCAAACCCTTGCTAAGATTACATTTATTTATTTTATTATTTATTATTTATTATTTTATTATTAAGACTGAAAGTATAACTACTACACCTCTGTAATAAAAACACACAGGGAACTTTTCATTATTTAACCATTTAGAAGCACCTAGAGGCCAATTCATTTTCTCCATTGCAGGGGCACCGCGGAGGGCACTTGATGACAATTTTTCCACTGGAAGGGCACCCCAGAGGGCACTATAAGTTGCTCTCAGTGGAGAAAACATGATAGAGGGCACTTTATCACGTTTTCTTACACATTGGGCCACCATAGAGGGCATTTTATTATGTTTTATCTACCATAAGGGCATTCAAGAGGACACTTTTGCTGCTTTTTTTCAAACATGGAGGCACTGTTTGGTCTCATGAGAAAAAGGTCCAAACATGGAACAATACTCTACCTGGGCATCTGAAACTGCCTTCGCCCCCGCCTTTCTAACTTTGGATGGGGGTGCAACCAACAGTGTTTGTAACTTTCTGAAACCAACAATCTGACAATCACACACGCCTTACGTAGTGTTTGGCCAGGTGTGTTAAGGTGAAAAAGTAGGCTGGGTCTACCCTTCTCACTGAAGCTCTCTTTTTAGCCATGGAAAAATCCCAACTATTGAATGGATTGCCATGAAATTTGGTTCAGACATTCATACTTCTCAAACAATGAATTACTACTGACTTTAGCAGACTTTTCATCTAGCATCACCATGAGATGATAATTCATCTAGTTTGTCCAGTATTTTGGTTCATGACCAAATACCTGCATAACTAATGACATTCTCATTCTCATCTGTACTTTGTGTTTAGTACTAATTAGAAAATGTTAGCATGCTTAACTAAGATGTTGAACATAGTAAATATCAGCATGTTAGCATTGTCATTGTGAGCATGTTGATGTTTGCATTTAGCTGAAAGCACTGTTGTGCCTAATTACAGCCCCACAGAGCAGATAGCATGGCTTTCCCCCACTCATATGGCTGAAAAGCATTGATGGAAGGTCAATCACTTGTAAATACCACTGATACTAATTAGCTGCCACATACCTGCACTTCGTTTGACAAACAAGATTTTGGTCGTAGACCTTTTTCAGGCACACAAAGCATACTTTACAGATTTGAAAATATTGGTATTAGAAAAATACCATGCAGTATATGAAAACTACCTGCTTCTTAATCTGTTTATGAACAGAAATGGAAAAATGACAATTTACGTGTTGGAACTACTTCTTGACTAACAACAGTGTCCTTCCCACTAATGTCCATTTGAGTTTGAAGTGATTTGCAATTAGACCAAGTTACACTAAAACTCTTCTGAAACCCACTCAATGGGTAACAATTACAGCTGCAATTTAGAAACGGGGCTTCAATCTAGCAGTTTTTTGGGGGGGAAAAGGTGATTTTAAGGTTTTTGCATCAGATCCATTGTTAAGTTGGATCTAAAACAATTGACTCTCATAGGAAAGAGGTTGTCAAAAAAGTTAACATTTACAGTTGGTGAGCACAGGTTTGGGTTTTGGTCTCTGTACAAACACAATGGTATCAAACCTGGCAAACTTAATGTGATGACTTCAGGAAGCTGCACACAGTAGGTGCATTTTTAATGTCACCAAGAAATAGTTACAGCACAAAACATAAAACCTGCAGTTCTATTTTTTCTGTATTTCTGTTTATGTACAGATTACATG
Source organism: Oplegnathus fasciatus (assembly GCA_003416845.1). NCBI lineage: Eukaryota > Metazoa > Chordata > Actinopteri > Centrarchiformes > Oplegnathidae > Oplegnathus > Oplegnathus fasciatus. Next base: position 53,894 of record NTHP01000924.1, on the reverse strand, counting down.
TGAACAAACAAGATTCAACATGTTAACTAGTGAGCTTTAGAGGTGTTGGAGTGTTTATTTTTTAACTTTGGACAGAGCCAGGCTAGCTGTTTCCCCGTGATTCCAGTCTTTATGCTAAGCTAGGCTAACCATGTCCTGACTCCAGATCTGTACTTAACACACACATATGAGATTGATATCAATCTTCTCATCTAATCTATAGAGACATAGATGTAGATATAGTTGATGATTTTTGGGGAAAAAGACTACATGAGTGGTGTCAGTACCAGAGCTGTTATGCAGTTTGTGCTTTAGAAAGAGATCTGTAGATAGAGTCAGAGTCAGTCAGAGAGCGTAAATAAAGAAGTACATCGTAGAAAATAGATTAGTTCAGTGTTGTCAATTTAAAGTGTGCTGAACTCTGGCAACTCCCTACATTGTTTCAGTAAATGATGCTTTGACTCTTCCTTTCATCTTACAGTAATTACTTCATCATCCCCAGTGAACCTTTTTTTCTTTTGATTGTGTTTTGTTCAGCAGTAATTCAATAACTTGCCACATTTCCTGTTTTTTGTTCTCCTCTTCACAATTGCCAGTTTATGATTGGATTAGATTGGATTCAACTTTATTGTCATAGCAAGTACAAGTACTGAGACAACGAAATGCAGTTTAGCATCTAATCAGAAATGCAAAAAAAAAGCAGTAAAGTGCAGAGTAATGTACATAATGTATAGAGGTAATATAGACGCGGGGGGTTAGATATGAATATGCTAAGATATATACAGTATGAGCAGCATTAACAGTATGAACAGAGTGAAATGACAGGGTGAGGGTTGAGGAGGTGTGGTTGTCTGACCTAACAAACTGGGGTCTGTTAGTTAGAAAGTCTAGTATACAGTTGCAGAGGGAAGTGTTGATGCCATGGTCGCTGAGTCTGGTGATCAGTTTGGAGGGGATGAAGGTGTTGAATAGTGAATTGAAGTCAGTGAACAGCATTCTCACATAGGTGTTACTGTTGTCCATGTGGGAGAGGGCAGAGTGTAGCGCCGTGGAGATGGCGTCCTCCGTGCTCCTGTTCTGGCGGTAGGTGAATTGGAGGAGGTCCAGTGTGGGTGGTAGGCAGGTTTTGAGATGAGCCAGGACCAGCCTCTCGAAGCACTTCGTAATAGTGGGGGTGAGTGCAACGGGGCAGAAGTCATTAAGGCTCGCTGCAGTGGAGCGTCTAGGCACCAGCACGATGGAGGTGGTTTTAAAGCACATAGGGACAGCTGTTTGGACCAGTGATAGGTTTAAGATGTCAGTCAAGACCTCAGTCAGCTGCCCAGCATAAGCCCTGAGCACGCTTCCGGGGATGCCATCAGGGCCAACAGCCTTACGTGCATTAATCCTGCTCAGTGCAGAACACACATCGTGGGGCAGAGTGTGAGGGGCTGGTGGTCTGCAGGGAGCACAGCCTTGATGGCCTGCTCCTGGTTGTCCCTGTCAAAGCAGATGTAAAAGCTGTTAAGTTCACCGGGGGAGAAGGCGTTGCTGGTTGGTGTGGTGGTGTTGGAGCGTTTGTAATCCAAGGTAGGAAGTTTAAATTTTCCTCTTTTTCACCTCTGACTCCATGGCTCATGTTGTAAACATACAGCATGGATCTGCATCATTACCTCCACTATTCTGACTCTCCAGTTTGATGTGATTTACAATTAGACCAGGTTACACCAAGATTCTACTCTGAAACCCATTCAATAGATAACAATTACAGCTACAATTTAGCAACTGGGCTCTAATTATTAATTTAATAATTTAATTTAATAATTGAAAATTTGACCTGATGATGGCGCTAAATGAAAAGTCAGAGGATCACTAAAGTTATTGCAATTCATTCTGAGGGGGACATGAATGTCTGTATTTCAGTCAAGACCAAAGTGATGGACTGATCAACTGACTGACCAACATTGCCATCCCTAAAGCTGCTGGCAAGCTGTTTGGCTCACAGGCTCAACATGGACTCCGGGATACTCTGCAACTTCTACAGGTGCACCATAGAGAGTATCCTGACTGGCTGCATCACCGCCTCGTATGGCAGTTGCACCACCCTCAACTATAAGGCTCTACAGGGGGTGCTGAAAACTGCACAGCACATCACCAGAATGGTACTGCCATCCATGGAGGACACCCAGCGGTGCATGGAAGAATGCCAACAGGATCATTAAAGACCCCAACCACCCCAGCCACAAACTGCTCTGCCTGCTGCTGCCGGCAGACAGTACTGCAACATCCGGTCAGCACACCACCAGGCTCAGGGGACTTCTTCATCCCTCAGGCCATAAGACTGCTGAACTCTTGAGCTCTCAAGCTCCCGCTTCACTCACACCTTATTAACACTGATGTCACTTTACCTCATACTACTTACTGGTTACTACCAATGTCTATACCTGCATACATCACAGTATGTGTATATATATTTATATATATTTTAAAAGCTGTTTAACCATCGGAGTATACGATATATATTTAGTACTACCATTTCTCAGACAAATGTAATGAGTTTGTAGTTGTCTTTCAGGAAAAAGTTTCTCAGATTAGAAAGAGTACTTTAACTTCTCACAACATTTTATCTACACTATCTTCACCTATTAAACAATGTATGACAAAAAATGTAATGTGTAATTTCCAGCCCATAAATTCTCATTACCTTATTGAAGTAGCACAAGAGCTCAAATCCTCCACCTATTTTCTTGACTGCATCCCCACCAAACTGTTTAAATCTGTTTTTCATTGCGTTTTGGAGGACCTGGTTAACATCACAATCTCATTTTTACTATCCGGGACTTTTCTGACCTCTCTCAAGTGTGCGGCCATCTCCCCTCTACTCAAGAATAACAACCTTGAGGCATCCGTAATAAGCAACTATAGGTCAGTGTCAAATTTTCAAATTTTCTTTTTTTGGGTAAAAATAATAACAATCAATAACAATAATAATAACATTATCTTTGATATGTACCAATCAGGTTTTAGATCACATCATAGCACCAAAACACCTCTAGTTAAAGTAGTCAATGACCTTAAATTAAACACAGATGCTAAGAAACTCTCAGTTCTTGTACTACTGGACCTCACAGCTGCCTTCGACAACATAGACCATGAAGTCTTAATTCACAGGCTCCATGACACCATCGGATTATCAGGCTCTGTTTTAAACTGGTTCTCCTCCTACCTCAAATACAGGAGTTTCTTTGTGTCCATTCACAATTTTAAATCACAAGAGTTCCAAATTCTCTCTGGAGTCCCACAAGGGTCAATCCTTGGCCCACTACTTTTTAATTTACATGATGCCACTTAGGATATGTTATGATTCTTAATGATATTACGAATCATAACATATGCTATCATTCATACGCAGATGACACTCAGCTCTATATCTCTCATTCTCCCAATGACCATAGCCCAGTTGACAACCTGATAAAATGCATTGCAGACATAGATCACTGAATGGAAAAAAAATTCTTACAGCTAAACATGAATACAACTGAAATTCTTCTTGTTGGCCCCAAAAAACAGCGGCAGTAAATAAATTCATACCTTCTAACACATAACCTAAAAGCCAATTAGCAGGTTAGAAACCTGGGTCTCATCCTGGACACTGACCTTAACTTTGAAAATCACATATCAGTATTACAAGATCATCATTCTAGTGCTTGAGAAATATATCAAAAGTAAAAAGATTCATATCACAAACCGATTCAGAGAAACTGGTTCATGCATTCATCTTGAACAGTAATCCATACTGCAATGCTCTCTTCACTGGATTATCAAAACATTCAATAGGAAGACTTCAACTCATACAGAATTCAGCAGCCAGAGTTCTTACCAGTACAAGAAAACATCATCACATTACTCCAATACTTAAATTGGCTTCCCATTCAGCAGAGAATTTACTTTAAAATCCACCTATTGGTTTATAAGGCACTACATGGTTCAGCTCCCCAGTGTATTTCTGACCTGCTCACTGACTATACCCCCATCAGACCTCTTAGGTCTTCCAACAGTGGTACCCAGAATAAGATCCGGAGCTGGTAAATGTGCTTTCAGTTACTGTGGACCTGCTCTCTAGAATGCTTTGCCCGATGAGCTGTGATCTATAAAAACTGTAAAAACTGTGTCTACATTTAAAGCTTAACTCAAAACCTTCCTGTTTTCTCAGGCCTATGAACAGTCTTAGTGTGTGTGTGTGTGTGTGTGTGTGTGTGTGTCTAAACCCTGTAGGTGTGTGTGTGTGAGTGAAGGTATTATGGGTATGTATAAATATGTTGTTTTCATTACTTTTATTGTTATACCACTACACTGCATATGCTTGATGTTTTTGTCTTTGTTTAAAGCACATTGAGTTTCTTTGTAATGAAATGTGCTTTATAAATAAAGCTGCCTTGTCATTTATACCTGCATACATCACAGTATGTGTATATATATTTATATATATTTTAAAAGCTATTTAACACAGTATATTTATCGGTACAATGTCTACATTAGTTTATTCATTTTAGCACTAGTGTAAACCTGCCTTCCACAGTATTTATATTTCATATTTTATGTTATGTTATTGTGTTATATTTTATTTTATATATGTTATATTCTTTTCCTATATTTTGATCGTTTGCACTATTCTTTATTTTGTCTAATGTTCTCTTTTTACTTATGTGATTTTCTTAACACTCCTAGTCAAGTCAAGTCAATTTTATTTATATAGCTCAATATCACAAATCACAAATTGCCTCAGGGGGCTTTACAATCTGTACAGCATACGACACTTTAGACCCTCCACTCTGATGAGGAAAAACTCCCCCCAGCTTGGTGGCTTGTGGGAAACAAGAACAAAAGTAGAGGGTTAGATTAAAGCAGTGGTTAAAAAAAAGTTTGCTAATAGATTCCTCACTGACAGGACAAACATGGACTATAAGAACTAATGTTAATAAATACATTGAGACTGAGACAGACCCGCCGAAAGTAAAGTAGTAACAGGTACAAGGACAGAGGTAACGAACGATAAACACTAATTGAAAGCTGAGGCTTAGAAGCCTAGATTTCAAAGCCTCGATCTTCCCGCTGACATCAGACAGTCTGACTCTGACTGTCTGATGTCAGCAGGAAGATTATTCCAGAGAAAAGGGGCACAATAGGAAAAGGCTCTGCAGCTAGCTGACTTCTTTTTAACTCTGGGGACACATAGGAGCCCAGTATTCTGAGAGCGGAGAGCACCGGATGAGACATAAGGTTTAATGAGATCAGACAGATATGAAAGGGCGAGCCCATTTAGAATTTTATAAGTCACCAGAAGCACCTTGAAGTCTGATCTGACATGGACAGGGAGCCAATGAAGGGAAGCTAAAACTGGCGTATTGTGGTCAAATTTTCTGGTTTTAGTCAAGATCCTAGCCGCAGCATTCTGAACCATTTGAAGACTTTTGGTGTTTGTGTGCGGCAGACCAGATAACAAAACGTCACAGTAATCTAGTCTGGATGAAACAAAGGCATGAATTAGGTTGTGCTACATCCATGGTATCGTCTAATACTACTTAGCTAGATGTTTGGCTGACTGCTGAGTAATATTGTCAACATGATGATACTATTCACAAAGTCACTCGAACATTTGATCGTGTGGTCAGTTACAGTTGACTAATGTATGTAAACTTGCCACTGTAGGAACAGTAGTTACATCGCCTTCGAAATGAGCCACAACTTAACCGTCACGTGAGGTGCAGGTCATAGGTGCACTCTGGTACTTAACACTACACCTCTGCAACGGACCAGCTGCCAGCCAAGCTACCACCACAAATAGAATCTAATTATTTGAGAAACACTGTATAGACTCTCTTTTATATCTTATGTCCCTTAGACCACATTTAACTTATAATGTAAAACTCGTTTTTAGTTAAAATAGGCACAATTTATCTATTTTACTGCTTATGATGAACAGAACAGGCAACTACTGTATATTATAAGATGAGAGTCTAATGATGAAGAAAATAATTCTGAAAGTAACTTGTTTGTATTTTTGTATACATTAAAATGAGCAATTATTGTTACATCTGTTGTGTTATGGGTCAGAACTTATCAGTTTGTACTTTCCTATGAAAAAAGGAGAAAAGTCCATTTAATTTCCAGAAACAAGACACACAACAAAAGTTAATAAAAAGTGTAATCTCAGGCAAGGTGTGTGTGTGTGTAAGTGTGCACACCATTTATGTATGTATGTGTTCATGTTTATACTGTATGCATGATGTGTGTGTGTGTGTGTGCTGTGCCAGGTATTTGTTGAGGTGTGAGAATTAAAGCACAAGAAAGCCCAAGCCTATTGACTCAAGTCAACATGCTTTCTTGGCATGAAACATTATTTTAATGTTATTAAACAATATTATGGGGCGGCAGTAACTCAGTCTGTGGGGACTTGGCTTGGGAACCGGAGGGTCACCGGTTCAAGTCCAGCACAGACCAGTATAGAGTGTGGACTGGTAGCTGGAGAGGTGTCAGTTCACCTCCTGGGTACTGCGAAGGTGTCCTTGAGCAAGGCACCAAACCCCTAACTGCTCGAGGGGGGCACCGTTACGCGGCAGCCCCGTCACTCTACCATCTCTCCCCCAATTGCATGTCTGTGTGTGCATGTTTGTATTTCTGGCCTAAAAAAGTGTGTAATTCAAGAGTGAAAAAATCTAATTTCCCCCAGGGGATTAATAAAGTAATTATTATTATTATACTATTATCATAGGATTTTATTACTATTATTTTGGATTTGTTTCAATTTTTGTTATTCATGATAGGCAACATTTACTATGCATTTCTCTCCATAAACAACCCATAATTACTACCGGGTCAAATTTGACCCAGAACGCCACAGATGTAACTTCTTTTTTACAGGCATTTTAAAAAAAGATAAATGAACAAAATGTGTTTTATTGTTGTTATCACTGGTTCGTAAGCCGCAACATAAGGAGGGACACAATACCAGGTTAGATGCAAAAGAATACATTTATTTACAAAAAGACAAAAAAGGATCAAATAAGAAAGCAATGAAAAGCTCGGTCTTGTGTCAAGGAGTTGAGAGAGAGTGTGGGGGAAAGGGAGGAGCCACCTAGATAGACCCAGCCCACATCTTCACACAGGTGCCCTCAGTCATCAGTCATCAATGAGCTCCACCTAGAACACAAAGACTTAGAACAGACACACACATGCAAAACAATAACAGGATTCAGAATGACAAGTAACACCCCCTTTCTTAACATGATAACCATACTAGTGTCATCCTAAGGTACGCGTGAGAGGGCACTGGCCACAACATTGTCATGCCCCTTTTTGTGACGGATTTCTACATTGAAGTCCTGGACGTTAAGGGCCCAACACATGAGCTGATGATTACTATTATACATCCGAGTTAGAAACACAAGAGGGTTGTGATCTGTAAAAACTATCACCGGCTGCGAAGTCGAGCCAACGTAAGCCTCGAAATGCTGGAGGGCCCAGAGCATTGCTAGGGCTTCTTTTTCAATTGTGCTATACTCACGCTGGGCTGCAGAGAACTTCTTAGAGAAGTAACAGACCAGGTGATCAATACTGAAGGAATCTTCCTGTAGCAATACAGCACCAGCTCCAGTAACACTCGCATCAACCTCCAACTTGAATGGTCCTGCAAAGTCTGGAGGGAAGTTACTGACCGACCTGCTTGCCTAGATAGGTGATGGTAGCCTTAGAAAACTCACATTTTGCAAGGATCAATGTGAGAGAAGCCTCTTGCAAACACTGAAACACAGCAGACAGGGTTTCCACATGGGAAGCCAATCAGCAGAGTAGACGACCACATCATTGAGATATGCCTCACAGTTTTCAACGCCTAATGCGGAGAGTGTTGTCTGGAGTAGCAAAGTGGCCGGGGCATTGCACATACCAAATGCCATGACTGTATACTGCAGGAAATTGTTGGGGGTAACAAATGCAGAGATGCACTTGCCAGTAGCCCTTGAGCAAGTCTAACTTTGTGACATAGCGAGCAGCTCCAACCCTATCTATGCAATCTTCCACACGAGGAAGAGGAAATTAATCTGGCTTGGTAACACTATTTACTTTCCTGAAACCAGTACAAAAGTGTGGTGTCCCATCGGACTTTGGCACCAACAAACAGAGAGCTCCAGGAGCTGGAACTAGAAGCACCAAGGCCATGCTTTTGTAAATAATCAACCTCTTTTGAGCTCTCTTTGTGGGGTTCACACGGTAAGCATGCTGCTTAATAGGAAGACAATCACCAACATCAATGTCATGTTGCAAGACCGTAGTTTGGGTAGGTACATCTGAGAACAGTGCACAGTGATTTTCAATCAACCTGACGATGTCAGTCTTATGGACGAAACAGACTAGTCTCCAAATCACTGAACACTTAAGGAGTTCTGCCATCGAGCACACAGAACAGGAGCATCTTACAGAAAATGGAAACAGTGGTTATGACATTTTTTGCTGGTTATTGGCTAAAAGTAATATCAGTTTGCTAACTAAATATGGGAATTGGTTGTCCACTTGTCAATTGTGGTGAAATTTGAACAAACCATCGAAGCGTTGAAAGGTGGGTTCAGTGATTTAGTATTGCACATCCTTAAAGTTTAGGGACTCATAAGAGATAGATTAAACACTGAATGGTCCAAATTAAAGCAGCAGAAGCCAAGCTATCCTGACTTTTAGTCCAGATCCTACATTTCCCATAATGTATCTTAATAGAATACTTTTTGTTTTTTGCCCCTCTGCCTAGTGAATGCCCACATCTTTCAACCTTCACACCTTCACACGTCATTATGACATCATCAGGGTTATTTTCTCAGACTTGACAAGGCTCCTCCAGAACCACAGAAGACATACAACTGTTTTCACATGATCAGTATGCCTCATGACTAATCTTGATGGGTACCATTGGTGGAGTGCCCCATTTATTAATTCTAAAAAAGATAGAATTGATATCCACTTGGATGCAGTGTATAACAGATTCTCACTTGGTCAGCACTTATTCTCAGTTGAGCAGAATTTATTAGGCCTTCAGGCTTGCTCACCTCATAAATGTATATTCATACATACTTAATCACATCACGGTGTTGCATTAGGTTAAGGTGTTCCCATAGACAAGCAGTCCGCTCCTGATTAATACTAGAATTAAAATGTAATCAATCAGCCTGCATCATATCCATCATATGAGAGCAGGATAGTGCTTATGGCTACTTAATGAAAGAGCCAAAATCAGCCTGATATACAGCTGTAATTCTGATCACATACAATGCATAAAAGAATACATTTCAAAAATATGGCAGTAGAAAAACATGTCTCTTTTATTATAAAATCTTATTGGCTTTGGACTGGATTAGGTCATAAACTATCAAGGTTCATTTGTTAAACACTGTCTCCTCTTAGCACAGACACCCCACCACCACCACCACCACACACCTTATATGCTTCTAGCATATTTTATCACTCAGCAATTTTGAGGGACGATCTCGTTCATCACACTGCTCATCAGTTTCTTTGAAGACCATTTACTTTAAAATGAGAGAGCTCTGACAGCAGCAAAAACACATTCGAATGCAGCAAAATATCAACAGAAGTGCAGGGCTGCTTTGCAACGACTAACAGATATGTTTGATTACGTGATAACAAGCCACCTGCGTGTGTGTGTGTGAGTATTTGGGTTAGTACATGTTTTGGTGGAAGGAGTGTGAATGAGTGGGTGTGTGTATGTATGTGCATGAGAGGACTTGCCGTCATCAGTGCTGAAAGCTGCTGACTGATTCATCTGGCTTTTTATCTGTTTGTGGTAAATGTTAACTTCCCTCTGATGTTACTCACTCTGTGACAAATTATTTTATTTTACATTTATACAACTCAGACAGCCCTGTGCTGTACTTCACTGGTGAATAACTCTGGATGCAATCTAAATTGAGACTGGACTTGTTGGATTATTTATTGACGATAGTAAGTCAATTGTCTAGTCAACTATTTAGCCTAACTGAACTGAATTTAAAGTTTAAAGCTGATGTTAAGTTAAAACATCTTAAAATTTTTCATTATATGTTGTTGATTAGCAGTAGTGGCAGAATTTTATCCTATTTCTTAATGGGATATGAAGAAGATGGTGCCGAGGACAGCTGCCGTGTCTCGAGCTCCTCCTCAATACCCCCGTTACCTGTTTACAATCCCTGTTACTTGTTTACATTTCCGTTAATATATTGTTTACAACTCTGTTTATATTTATATATTTATACCTGCATACATCACAGTATGCATATATACAGTATATATTTAGATTTGTTTAACCATCACAGTGTATATATTTATTAGTGCAATGACTGTTTAATATCCTGTCCATAGCCTGTATACATTACACTTTGAGTTTATTCATTTTATCACTTCTGCACACCTACCTTCCACAGTATTATATATTTCTTTTTCTATTATATTTTATATATATTCTATTCTATTCCTATATTTTGAACTTTTGCACTATGTTATATCGTATGTCTTAGGTTCTCCTTCTACTTTTTTTTTACAGGCATGGCTATGGCTATGTACTGACAAAGCCCCACAGACACACACACAGCGGGAGAGCCTCTCGTAGTAGAGTTGCTAGTAAAGCTACAGCACAGGTACCCACACAGTCTCTCTCAAAGGGCCATAAATGTGCTTCCAGTGACTAGCTCCACCACACTCCCTTGACCATGATGGATCAGCTGATACAGAATTATGTTAAGTTGCTGAGACACTCTGAGCCAAAAATACCAACCAGCTGGTGGCGCTAGATGAAAAGTCAATGGATAAACAAAGTCTTGAGGGACCGAAAATGTCAACCAACTAACCAACCAACCAACCAACATTGCCCTCCACAGAGCCAAGCTGTTAGTGATGCACTGAATGCATTTTTTTGACTGATCCGTCGGATATTGAGCCTCAGTCAGTGCCAGCCAGTCAATAGAAGGCACATGAGTGGCTCCCCACCAGCCACAAAGCTTCCATCCAACACAAGCAAATGGGCATAAAAACCAAAAACCAATAAAACAACAGGACTCATGATTGAAAGGCTAAGCTGCCAATCAAGACCTAACACGAGGAAGGCTGTCCGTTTGTATTTCTCACGCTATCAATAATTGTAGCTCATCGTTAGAGAGGCAGAGCTACATTATGCAACTTATTCCTGTTTACATCTAGCAGTAGTATGGGAGCCTCATAAGACACACTATATCCATTACCACAATATTAGCCATTGCCAGCTCAATTGGTCCAGTCAAACAGATGGCAACAACGCAACAGAAAAGGTGCAGCCAATTGCAAGCTGGCATGGTAAGCTAAACTGTAGGCTGTTGCCACTTTTTAAATGAAGTATTGCATATTGCCTTTCCTGTAACTATCACAGAAGCAGCAGGCCTTAAAGCATTTGAAATCCTGTTAGACTTGTTACTCTATTACCAATGTACATCTATTTTAGGTTCAGCCTACACGTATTTGCCTTATGCATTTGTCCATTTGGCCTTGACATTTTGTGTGCTCGAGTCTTTTTAGCCACACTAGCACCATGGCTCTGTGGAGGGCAATGTTGGTTGGTTAGTCGGTCAGACATTTGTGGTCCCCGAAGACTTTGTTTATCCTTTCCATCTAGCGCCACCAGCAGGTTGACATTTTTGGTTTAGAGTGTCTCAGCAACTTTTCGATGGATTGCTGTTAAATTTAGAACAAACATTCATGACGCCCACAGGATGAAAAAAAAATCTGTGATTATATAACCTATAAGATGACAGGTGGTCTGTGATCATGGCCACAAAAGTTACAAGGCGGACTATTGTTTGTCTGACAGGTTTCTGTCTTTCATTGCAGGCATGAATTCATGTGTGTGTATGTCTGTCCTTGATGGCATCATGTTAACAGAGAGGGAGTGGAAAATGATGATGCTTTTGTGTGGCTTTTAATTGAATGCCTTAATAGACTCAACATGACAGACATTACTGTAACTACTGCTATGCAAATGGATAACATCAAATCCAGTAATGGAACAGGAGTGTGCACGCTTTAACCAAGTTTGGTCTGTGTGTGTGTATGTGAAAAATTATGTGGCTAAAGGAAATGCGTGTGTGTGTATTTGTGTGTGTGTGTGTGTGTGTGTGTGTGCGTGTGCGCCCGTGTGTGTGTTTGGGGGTGTGTGGCTTTCCTAGGCAGTCACTCCCATCCTCCTCATCAAGGCTTGGCTACTCACAGAAGTGTATTGCTGTGAAAGGACGGCTCAATAGCCGTAACAATAGCCAATACTGCAGAGAGACTAGATCAAAGTCACAAAGAGGGATATTTATTTCAAACACATTTCAAAGACTGAATGGATCAAAAAAAAATATCAAGAAAAAAATCATCAAAGTGAGTCCTGATTGAAATGCAGACAATTGTGCTGAGGGAGGAAACCGGGCCAAGTCATCCATTTGCAAATGTGCACCATCGCTGAAAAAGGAGGTTCAAAGGTCACAGTGGCTATAGTTGTGATAAAGTCTACATTAGTGTAATGTGAATGGGTAACAGCCCTCAATGCGGCCTGTATCACTGTCACTGTTAATCATTACAGCCTGTCATAAATGAGTGTGTCATCACCATGAATAAATAAAACCATCACCCGTTATTTGAAATAGTTTTTATATACAGCATGCGATTAAATAAGGATTGTGTTTACAGATAAAAATCATTGTTTATTAGGTGTAGTTGCAGATTTTACGAGGGGTTAATGCCAGATTATGGGGATGAGATCCATAAACACTCACCTACATAACCCACACATCAGGCTGGACGTTATTTTGCTAACTGTTGATGGAGGCTTGATGCTGATGTTGGTCATGCTAGTTTCAGTGTCAGGCAGGAGGCAGCATGGTACAAGCGCGGCTAATTGGGTGCATGCTGATTTAGGATTGGCTACTTGGCATGGTAGTTTTAGCCCAGGTGAGTTAGATGAGACCAGAATAACCTGCTCCAGTGGCTCTCGGCATTGCCTTCATAGGTAATGTGAAAAGATGTGGATTTAATGGGTGACTCAAACACCAATTGACCGTTCACTTAGCCCCGTCACTCATAGTTACTGTTGCTATGCCTACCGAGATTTCTGTTCTAGCAAAGCACATAGTATGCAGTTTACAGCAATAACGAGGTGGGTTTACTTTCAAAGTTCATAGTAATTTTGGAAATAATGGGCCCTTGATTTCATACAGAGGGAGAAAAAGCTCCGTGAGCTCCCTGAATTGGTTGAAAACCTCTTCTCCTGGTGACTTTTTACGTTTCCAACTCATTAGTTTTAAAATGAGAACCCTGTAAAAGCTTCTTCAAGATGCACCAAAAAGCCAGCATCCTCAGTTGATAACCCACGTAGAAGACACCACTAGGTTGTGGGTAGTAAGCTAGTTAGCCAAACATGCTAACATTTACAGCTTTCATTTGAACAGATAAACACACTTTTTAATCCAATCCTTACAATTGTGCTCTTATGTTTTTGGTTTTGGAAAGATTAAAATAAAAGATACTACCACTTCCAAACTCTTCAGGTACAGAGTATTGCTCTTAATACCATACATGGTTGTGACATCTGAAGAAATCCAAAGCATGACAGACTATGCCTAGTTACGGTTGCTAAGCTATGATTGGACAATCGCTGTTCGGGGGAAGGTTGAGAGATTTAGTCTGTGATGCATGGGCACAAGTAAAAATCCTTATAAAACTCCTCTAATAATAAAACATCTTATTAA